>BPLR01013056.1:0-265770 GCA_021605095.1 Caerostris extrusa
AATGTGAAGTGCTTTACTGTCAACATTTTTTACATAAATTAGTTAGAAGAATTCCATGGTTTACCTCTTCTCATTTTATTTTCAAATTAAATTATTTTAAAAAATAAAAAATATATATATTGAAACTTTCTTTGATATTAGTGGAAAATTATAATCAACTTTATAACTGGATAAATCTTTACTATAATTAAATTTAAACACAGCTGGTGAGGAAATAACGTATCCTATAAAAAGAAGAAAGAGAATAGAGGGGAAAAAGAGAGAAATTCTTAGTTTAGCAAAAATACCCGTAGGAAGCTGAAGCCAAAAGCAAAAGATGACTCGGATTTCTCCTTTCGAATTTCGCTCGTTTGAGTTAAAGGTAAGTCGTTTCTCCACTGGCTTCTGTTCCCTGGTGCGCATGCGCGGAATAGCCCCAAGCGTTGGCGAGCAAAGCCGCTTTTTCTCTTTCCTTTGAGTTAATCATGGATCTATCAAAGAGAATATTAATCATTCACTTTACCTCGTTGTGAAATATTCGACGTTTGGCCAGAATATTTAATCTTATTCATAAGTCATAGTTGTGTACATGAATGATTTCAGGACTGTAAGTTGAAGGAGAGAGGCATTCTGCCCACTCAATTTGGGAAGGGTTGTTCATCATTGTCTTGATAAAGTGTTAATGTGGCTTTTAAAGACCAAAAATAACAAATGCGCTTATCTAATGTACTTAAAGGGTGATGCATGTTTGTTGTAGTTTAAGAGCGTTCTGTTACAGTTATATTTCATATTACCCGGATCAAGAAAATACGTTGTATAAATTGAAGAAAAGGAGATCAACTGTTTCTTTTATTGGTTCGCTGCATCTAAACAGCAAAGCAAGGATTTTACCTTTTTGGTTTTTAGTAAAATGTGACCCCAATAGGTTAACTCATGTTCACTAAAAAGAAAACTTTCTGGAATTGACGTCTTGGAATTTTTGTTTTTAATTTAGATATTCAAATTTAATTGATTGTCTATTGTAAATATCGATGTTGCGGTTTCTGTGATGATTTATTAGGTTTGCTGTAAGAGAGAGCTAAGAGAGTTTTTTTAGATTTGATATGTGGTAATTATCATAGCAAAATTGCAAGTACTAAATCTAGTTAATTCTCTTCATTCACGCATCATTTCATGCATAATATCAATATTAAATTTATGAAAGTAATTTATGCATATGTTTTCTATCGAAGTTTGTATTATAATTTCCTTTGGTAAGCAATGTTTTGTTGCAGTTGTATTTCTGTTGAATTCAGAAAATACGTTGTATAAATGGAAGAAAAGAAGATTTCTTTCTTTTTATTGGTTCGCTGCATCTAAACCTTCCCTTTTTACCTTTTTGGTTTTTAGTAAAATGTGACCCCAATAAAAGTTAACTCATGTTCGAAGGGAATTTTTCTGTGGTAATTGACGTCTTGAAATTTTGTTTTTAATTTCGATATTCAAATTCAGTTGAGTTTTTCTTTTGTAAGTATCGATATTGCGGTTTCTGCGATGATTTATTAGAGTTTGCTGAATAAATTTACATGCTTGATTGCTGGAGCTTTCTATAAAATTGGCGGGATGTTAGTATTTTTTTTTTTTTTTGAGCTGCATTAATTAAATATAGTCACTTTGTATTTACTCAACTTTTTGTAATCGAAATTGTTGATATGTTTATCCAAAAAAAGCACTATACGATAATAGGCTTGATCGTTAAACGTAACCTATTCTGATTACAGATATGTTTTTTAAGTTTAATAGGCGGTAATTTTTATAAAGAACTACAATTACTAAATATGGCTAGTTCTCTTCCTTCACATCATTTTATATTCAATATCAATATTAAATTTATGAAATGAATTTATACATGTTTTCTATCGGAGACGTATTGTAATTTCTTTTGGTGACGACGAAATAACTAAAAGCAATATATGTATATATATATATACACAACCTTGCACTTGATATTAAGATTAGGTTTATGCGATGGTTGTGCGGTTTTATTCAATATATTCATGTTCGTCCTTCGTAGAAAATTTAGTGTAGGCCTGATGTGTTGTAACTTTAAATAAAGCATTTTGAATTATAATAATTAAATAAAGCCGATTCTTGCGGCCTGATGGTTATTTGGCTAGAGCTCAGGCCTTTGTACCACAGACTTCAGATTCGAATTCTGACGACTTGAATGTTTGTTAGTGGTTCGGGATCTACACACTAAACTGTAGGTCTAAAATGTGCAAAAAAGATCGAAGAACGACAAACCAAACTATAATCATTCCTCCTTCTAAGCAAATTATTGTGTAGTCACAATATGATGTGGAGTTATTTATAATCTTAATTGATATTTTTTGCATCGTGATAGTACAAAAAGAAATAGAATCTCCACTTTTCTGTTTGAATTCAATTTTTAAAAGCTTAATTTAAATTTATAAATGAGGCAATGATATTATAGAAATAAAACGATCACAGAATTCAGAGCAAATATTGTAAGATCTCAGTATTAATTTTTTTCAAATTCAGTATGAGCTGCAGGCGCTCACCCAGGTTTTTGCCTTAGGCTTTACAAGCGTAAGAAAGTAAAGCGTAATCGCTTAGGAAAGTTCATTAAGTCATACTCATTGAAAGGGTATCTGCAGTCAAAATGTCATATATTAAATATTTGTTATTAATTTTTACATTACCCTTTAGTTCAAACACATAAAAAAATAGAACATTAAAGCTAAGAAGTATTGCACAAAAAATAAAAATTTATTGTCTGAAAAATTAACATACCCAAATTATAAATCAAAATTCAATCTTATTTTTCTCTTACCAGTTCATCGATTACATTACGTCAACTTTTGATGAATATTTAATAAAAACTAAACTAGGAAAAAAAGCCTGTCCAATCAATAAATTTCGCCATGATAATAAAATTGCCACTGATAAGAAAAACACTCATACATTGAAATATTAAATATTTATCAAAAATAATTAGCCCTAAGTGGGAAGTGGCCATAAGTTTGATCATGAGCATACATTTCAGTTATATGCATGAGTGGGCTCAAGCCCGCCAGCCATCCTAATGAGTGCGCGCCTGATGAGCTAAATAACAGAAGTGATGATAAAATTATGAGAATAATTTAACTTTTGACTCATTTAAAGTAATTTGGATCAAGTTAAGGGTTTACATACAACAAAATTTCAGCAAATAATCATGCATGCCATTGTATAAAACTATTTTAAATTGTTTCACCTTTGTTTTTTCTTAGAAAGATAACTTTTTCTTAGAATTTAAATAAGTACTTAAAATAAAAATTTAATTGTAAAAATTAAATAAAATGATTTCAATACATCCTGATTAATAAATTACTTATTGCTCATATAAATGTTACATTTTTGACATTTTTTCTTTGGGTAATTTTTTTTTTTTTAACGTGCTCGAATAGTAGATTCATAAGATTTTCATATTATTATGAGTCAAAGTGACTTAGGTTAAAGAGATCGGTATTCGAAAAAAAAATTTAAAAAAAAATAATTCTTAAAAATTTTTAGAGAGTATAATTTACTATATAAATAGAAAATTAAATTTTTAACATTCATTTACATATCCGAATCAGCATGTTTTATGTACCATATGCTTGTAAATATCGATAAATATATTATTTTAAGCTACAAAATTCATTCTTGCGATAAAAATACATAGAGAATAATTTACTTTTATTTTAATTTGTTATTATTTATAAAATATGTATACATTGTACGTGTCCTATTATAATAAGGAAAAAAGATTATCATGCACTGTCTTACCATAATCGATTTTTAATTAATTTTTTAAATAAATTTTTAATTCATAATTCTTAAATGAAGCAATTTTCGTTTTGCTTAAATTATTCCTTATATATATTATATATATATATATATATATATATATACCCTGCTGATGTCGTGCTTCGATTCTCTATTCCCACCACTGCTTACAAATTCTCGAAGGTAATTAATTGCCAGAGCATACCATATGTGCGTCTCGCATCGAACAGGCAAGATTATCTGTTAGAATGTTTCCTCCTTTCTTCCCTTAATTACCCTTAAAATTTCTTCTGGAAGTATCATTTACCCATTTCCATCGTCGGTTTGTTTTGTTTTATGCATTCCATGTTCCCCATGTACAAAATAATGTTTGTTTTTGAAAAAAAAAAAACTAGAATTACTGATTATTATTAATATATTAGTATTTTAATCAGTATTTGCCCCCTTATATCTCGTTATGTCTCAAATTTTTTTGTACCGATTAGAAATTTTTAATTGAAATACAAAAATTTTCCCCAGAAATTACAAATATTAAAAAATATATTCGTATTAGTTTGAATTTCCAAATAAATGTTAGTACACTAAAGTAAACAATTTATCTTGCATTTATTTATATTAAAAATTGACAAATCTCTTGTTTATATATTCATTGCTATTGAATACAATTTTTGTATTCATTTTATTAACTGCCAGTGAAAGTGAATTTGCTTATTGATTTCATTGCAAACCTCTAAAAATTGTTTTTTATTACATTCAATGGGTTTCTTTCAAAAACCGCTAACCTAGATATTCTGATAGACTTAACCTAGGCCACTAAAATACAAAAAACCGCAAACGGAGATTAATGAACAGTTTTCACGCGTGCTATATATATTGTAATGTAAAATATTACAATTAACAATTCGCAATAATACTTATATTGTAATTTCTACATGCAGAAAATTGGTGAGGGCTCATTTATTGTAAAAATAACAAAATTACAAATAATCCAGAAATCTAATTATTTAACTAATAAAATAAAATGAATACACGAATTTTAAAGTTTCAATTTTTTTTTTTTTCCGATTATTGTAACAACAGATGTTAGCTAATAAAGAATTTTATTAATCATAATTGTGTTTATAAAATAATATCATCATAAAAGAACTACATGAAATGCAGAACGTTACGAATCAATAAGATTGATTCTTTCAAGGTAATTTTTCTGATCAACACTTCTTGCGTATATAATATAGGTTGTCCATGAATTATTATATACAAGGTTATGGAACAGATAGAAATAAAATATTTTTTCTAATTTAATAATGTAATCACAAACTTTAATAAATTTCGATAAGACAATACTTGGCTACTCGTCGTACATCTTATCGATGCCCTATTTCCTGCCATGTATTAGCCATCATTTAACGAGTTAAGGAATTAAAAGTGGATACTTTACAGATTTAATTCCATTTACTTTTTTTCATTTAGGGTTATGTGAAAGATTATATCTATAAGAATGTCTTGCATTAACTTACAGGAATTTAGACAATATATTTACAGCTGCTGTTAAATCCATAAATACAGCTGTTACTAATTCCATCCTCGCAGTACCTCCAAGCGATATTCGATTTCATGCTTTACATTGGTAAGCATTCCGAGAATTATGGAATTAATGCAATGATTCTTACACTTTCTGAAGTCGGGGAGCATTTAAAATCCTACAAATAATTGTAGACACAGACTACTACTTACAGATGGCAGATTTTCAGAGGCTGAAAAGGAATTTTTTTTTTTTAACATTCAAAATCGTACAGATGCTAGTGCTCTAGTAGGCCAACCATCGAAGTTACCGCTCCTAGTTTCTTAGAAAGCTTCTTTCACGCATTATTGCTGTTCGGCGACTTTTTATGTGAGGAAAGAAGAAAAAAAGCAAACCAGAAAGGTTGTTTGTAACGAAGCCTATCTTTGAATGGGAAAACAGACAAGAAAAAGGATTAGCTGTATTTATTTTTATATCTGGATACATATTTTTCTAGAATACCACAGGGGCCAACCAGTGCGATCTGACGAAACCTTTACGAATCACTGAATTAGTAGCGTCTGTGAATACGCACCTCAGTTACTAGAAACTAGTATGAAGCATTTTGGCAGTCATCTTTTACAAACTCCCACAAAAAAAAAAATTCAAAGAATTTAACTGTGTTAACTTTGTAAAATATTCACTTAGATTCCAAAATTTGTTAACTGCTTGTCAATACATAGTAGGAAATCGAGCATCACTTGGGCATAATACGAGTAACTAATGGATCTCACTTCGAAATTTATTAACTTTTGTAATATTACAAATTTACAAATATTTTATTTCTGTTTTCATCCGTTATTTAATTAACTCCCAATAGGTTATCTATCACTCTATCTCTTTCTCTCTATATATAATATTACATTATGTACTACTCAGTTACTGCCGATATAAAAGGAATAATCAGACAGAAAATTTTTTTTTTTTTCTTTTACTTTGTAAACTTTGTTCGTAAAGACGCTGAATGCTTCCATAAAAACTACACAGTGACGAAACCCACAGCTGAATATTTCTTATTTAATTACAAAAAAAAATTATATAATATTAACCTGAAGATTAAGTAGTTACAACTGGCAGAATTCTTTAGTAAAAATTTAGGTTGAAAAAAAAAAAAAAAAATTCGATTCTTGCAGATTGCGTTAAAAGCAACAACTTGGTCACTTGTTTTTTAAATATTTTATGTGAAGATCTTCATTAATTCTTTTCTGCATTTTTTATGGAGGAATATTTTATCTGCAGGATTTGATCATTGAAAACCCATAAAATGAGATTTTCAAGTTAATCAAAATGTTGATTTAAAATAAAAAGGTTGCATAAATAAATTGTTTAAATATTGTTGTAAATACGTGTAACTATTAATTTCTGATATGTTTAAATAATAATAATATAAATATGTTTAATTAAAACTTCAATTAAATACCCAACTATGACTTTGATGGTTGAAACTTCGATGGGATTTAGGGAGTGGTTACTTCAGTGGAGGAACCAGTAATTCTATTCCTATTCGTTTAACAAGGGTAATTTAAAATAATACAGTAACGAAAATATTGACAACATGATTCTCTGTCGTTGGATTCACTTGCTAGGAGGTTTTCTGGAACAAAAATGTGAGTTAATAACTCAGACCTCCGTGAAAGCTTTCTCTCGATCTGGTGAGTGTGGTGTAGAAGTTCCACATGATGAATTGGATAGAGTTGAATCTACTACGAATCCGCAGTATTAGTGGTGAATAATGGCACTCAAGTGTCGGTATTGATAAAAAAGTATTTTATTCTAATACTCCAAAACTTAGAACTTTTAAAAAATATTAAAGTCAAAATAAATCTTAATTCAAATGTTAATATTAAATTTTTATTCTAGTTTTCAGAAATTTATGTCATTAGATTAATTATTTAATTCAAATTTATTTTTGCATTTATTTTGTGTTTCAGAAATTAATGTTGCCTTATAGTATTTTATATTAAAATAATTTATATTAGATATCGATATGTAATGTTAGTAAATAAATTATGCAATTGGTAATACATGCCTACCACTGGTCATATTATGTATTCAAAAACACATATCGATTGAATAATATATCAATTAGTTTTCCAATTATGAATGCAACTTTATTTGGTTTAGTTAGAGTTATACATTTATGAAATTATGAAGCTGAAAGTTCTGTGATTCTGAATCATATACCATTCTTTAAATGTATATTTGGTACATAAGTAAAATATGTAGCAGGAAACTTACTTTAATTATGTTCAAGTACTTTTCCAACTGCTGTTGCCAATATTGAAATAAAAACTTATCAATAGGAAAGTTCGTGAATCTGAATCATTTACCATTCTTTGAGATATTTGGTACATAAGCTAAATATGTAGCACGAAACTTACTTAATTTAGTTATGTTCAAGTACTTTTCTAGAAGAATACAAATTGCTGTTACCACTATTGAAATAAAAACATATCAAGCTGAAAGTTCTGTGATTCTGAATCATATACCATTCTTAGAGTATATGTTTGGTACATAAATTAAATATGTAGTATGAAAATTAGTTATGTTCAAGTACTTTTCTAGAAGAGTCCAAATTGCTATTGCCAAGATTGCTATCATAAAATATATGTCACCTTGAGAAGTACCCAATCAAGTTATGTAACAAAAACCAGGCAAATTTATGCTACTCTTAAGTTTTTATCGTCTACTAAAAATATCACTTGAGTGTGACAAAGCTGTGTTATCGTAAAAGTATATTATTAATGCCAATTCCTTAGCAAGGCATCATGACGAAGTACCAATATTGCAGATGTAACTTATCAGTAAATCCTGAGGAGCACCTGCGCCTCATTAAAAAACAAATCACTTTTCTAGAGTCAGAATCATTTAGCTATTTATTTCAAAATGAAGCTACAATCATATAGTGAAAAGAAACACTTAAAAAAAATATAAAATTGTGATATGGTATGGACGATGTTATATTATTTTAGTGAACGTGATATGTTTAAGTTACATTTTTTAATTTTATTCACGTTCGTTGTGTTCATTATATGCAGCAAAGTTCATTTATTCTATTGTTTTGAATTCCCAATGAGCTATCAAAGGTTATCATTCTATCTCGACACAGTTATAAAAAAAAAAACTGACTATTCACAATAATCGTTAAAAAAAAAAAGCTACTTAAAGAACATGCTTTGCGGTTACAATTGTTCGATTTTTTTTTTTTTTTTTTTTTTTTTTTTTGCGGTTACCGTTTAATGGGTGCTAAAGAATAAAACTGGGTTAATAGTAAGTTGAAAGTGGCATTTTTTACCTTGTCTTGGAAGGTAGAGTGCAAGGTCTGAATGAGTTTATTGAGAAGACGTCGAAATTAATAAAAAACTATTTAAAATAAATACAATTAAAATAAATTATTGTGAAAATTTTTATAAATGAATTTATCAACTGCGAATTATTAATATTGAAGCTTAATTCAGTCACACTTTAAGTGTAATTTTGTTTATTTTAAATTCTCCGTTGATGAATAATAGAAAAATGCATTAAATATTATAATAAATTATTCAGTGAAAGAATACTTCTTCGATTTAAACATTCTAATTACTTAAAAACTAGTGATTTAATTATTATTTCAGTATATAATTAAATTAAATTGTATTAAATAAATAATAGTAATTTTTAAAATTTATAATTTACTATTTTTCAGATCTTAAAATTATAATTAATTTTACATATGACGGTTTTGAAATATATAACAAATTCAAATGAACATTCTTATTAATGGTAAGGATAAAATGATATTAAAATATCGTAAATAATCATGAATTTTTTTCTCGGATAAATAACTAAAATAGTTTTGACCAAAAGAACAACTTTTGTTACGTTATCGGAAATTGTTTACACATAATGAAGCTAAAATTTCAATGAAATAAATATGCAATTAACTGTAAACCACAATAAAAAAAAATTCCACTTTGCTAAGACTTAATGATTGGGTGGTGTGGTTGGAAAAATAGGTAATATGCTTAATCTGGTTTATTCTGGTCCAGAGTAGTTGGGTCAGTGTAGGGCAGGCACCACATTAAATAATTTTAATGATCAATCTAACTGATAAGGATGTAGTTTCTGAGGTACGATTAACTGTCTGATGTTTTCCTTATTTGGTAAAATATTTGATATTTTTATTTTCACTTTTAAAAAAACTAAATTAGTCTATGAAGTCATTTATTAAAATTACTTTAAATATAACGAAACACAAGATAAGAATCATTGCGTATTCAATTTTTGTTTTTGTCTAAAGCATTATTTGTCTGCCATTAGTAAAAAATTGATGGTAAGATTATAATGATAGCAAGTCAAATTGGGCCATTCTTATTTAGCGTTAAAATAGAAAGGATAGCTTCTCTAATTTTCGGTAAACAAATAAAGTGTGAATTCAATTTATATTATTTATAAATTTTGCTCATAATATACCCCCCTTCCTTTGACCTGAGTTATTCACCATTAGAATGGCAGATACATAGATAACATAGCAGAGTTAATGAGGGTATAATAAATAAATAAAAAAATTTTTTAATTCTTAAAATAATATATATTTTATATTAAAAAGGGCAGCCTTGCCTTAATATAAAATATATTATTTTAAAATTGGGATTATTATTTATTATTAATTATTAACATATAATTTATTGGGAATTATTTTTTAAGCAAAAGAAATATAAACTTAAAATAATCTTTCCTGCAAATTATTCATCAATAAAAAGATTTAAAATGTTTTCCAGCAATTCATTAAAATGTTTTTAAAAACAGTTTGTTCAAACTAATTGTCATTTATAAGGTTAAAAAAAAGGAAAAACAATTGTTTTATACCTCCAGGTTCCTTCCTATTGGGAAAAGTAATGCTTTTCCAATAGTTTAACATTTGCATGGATTGATTATCAATGAAGCCATATGTAACAACAGCAAAAATATTTAATCTTCAGGAGTTAAGTTTCATAATATTAATGCATTGGAAATGACTGCTTTATAAAGGAATATGTTTCAGAATATTAATTTCCCATCAAGCTGTCTGTAAAAAACTAGGGTAGATAAAATAACTTCGGAGTCAATGAAGCATTTAGATAGCAATATTTAAGTTATTTAATTATTTCTTAGGTGTATTAATTATGCTACGTATTATATAACAACATTTATCAAGTATTACACATATATATATGTGCATTCTATATATATAATACATGAATTTTATGTAATAAAACTTCATTCATACTATTATCAAAAACACTTGTATACAACATTTTTTATCGTTTATTTGTTACGTCACTCAAGTTAATTTATCATACACACAGAATACATTGTGGCCTAATTGTGGAACTGATTATCCATCCCTGAACTAGATACATTCTATTATGCATTTGATCTTAATCAAGTTCCGAAAACTAAAGAGGCATTGACAAAATAATCACTTTTATTTTCGATTGTGGCTTCCAGATAATTAAGTAACAGGGAAAACGGAACCGCCCTTTTCTCATACGCATCATAAAATATTTTAATATTGTTATTTGATGAATTTTTCAATCAACAATACTTGAATATTAAAATTTCAATGTTTGGATAGCTTTAAATACTATAATTTCGATTTCTAGTCACTGAGGGCAAATCTTTAATAATTCATTAATAAAAAGTTGAATAATTTTATAGAAACGAAAATAATTTATATTATTTTTATATCAATCACTGTTAATTTTGTTGATTATTATTATGCAATGTACACAATTCTTTCGCTATTATCTAAGTATTTGCTTTCACTATTACTATGCATTTGCTTTTACTATTATCTATGTATTTAATTTTACTGTTATCTATGAATTTGCTTTCACTATTATCTACGTATTCGCTTTCACAATTATCTCTGTAATTGCTTTCACTATTATCTACCTATTTGCTTCCACTATTATTTATGTATTCGCTTTCACTATTATCTCTGTAATTGCTTTTACTATTATCTACCTATTTGCGTTCACTGTTTTATTTGTATTTGCTTTCGCTATTATCTATGTATTCGCTTTCACTATTATCTATGTATTCGCTTTCACTATTATCTATGTATTTGCTTTCATAATCTGAAATTTTATAATAATTAAATCCTAAAGTTACTTTTTTCTAAGTTTAATTAAAAAAAATAAATATTCGAACACTTCTAATCAGAAGGAAAGAAGATTACAGCAATAGTTTTAAAAGATATTTAAAACTACTTTTCTGCTTACTTTCGTCTATTCATATTATTCGTACAACACAAAACACTGAAGTGTTTTGCATAAAATCAAAGTTCCAATATTAATTGCATATTAATTATAATATATATTACATATTTATAATTTAATTATTGATATTTTAATTAAACGAATATTTTTTGTAATGACTGTGTTCATCTACAATAAGATTAAGTCTCAAAAAAAATTCAAATATTTATTTCCATTGTTCACTGATTTGCTATAAGCTAAATGGTTACTAAAAAGTCAAACTAAAAACACGATAATGAATTTTTGTAATTCTTAACCACATTCTCTGAAGGAATATTATTTAATAAACTAAATTAATGTTTCAGTTTTTAAGAGTTTTAAATCATTATAATTATACAATTCAAAGAGACTCAAGATATCATCATGCAATGATGACTGAGATGAAAAAAAAAAAGGCAAAAAAAGAAATTATTATTAGTAGTATTACATTTTAAGAAACATTAATAACGCATTTTAAATCATAATTATTTAAGGATTTGATAATAACGACAACCAAAATTTATTCTGTTAAATTGTACCTTGTATCATTTATTGAATTATTTAAGCAAAAGAGAATAAAGAGAAACAAGACCAAATCATGCAATGATGATTGCGAATGGACAACAGTAAAAATAAATTATTATACTTAACAAGACATTACTTCAAGTACATGTGATCTTTATATGTTATTCAGATAACATAAAGATAAGTGCATTTAAAATGCAAACACATGGGTGCGTACAACCCACGCGTAATCGCTGGGTAATTGCCTCCATGGTGAGGAATTATTAATTTTCCATTCAGTTTTTACAGTGAAGCAGACATCGAAAGTTCCAGGTAGAAGTTATTACCTGTCGGCTTGCAGCTAGGGTTTGTCACCTTGAAAATGGCATTTTTTTACCACCAACGAGTAATAATTCTTCTACAAAGTGATAAATTTTGCAGCTGGGCTTCATAATCAGAAGAATCACAAACTTGATTCCTAAATAAGTTGTAAATTGGTAACAAGTTCGAATATATAAGTCGGCTTAAACACAAAAAGAGTGTCACCGTTTGTGATTTAACTGCAGAAGGACTGCTAAGATTAAAAAGATACTCTGCGAGTGGAATACAAATTCATTTTATACCGATCCTGAGATGGTCTTCAATCATTGTCAGTGTGAATGTATGTAGATAATGCATCATGCAAAAAATATGTAATAAATCCGGGACACGCGAAGTCTCAATAGATAAAACTCACTGCTTTTCATACATGTGATAGCAGATTTCTCCTTGAATTTTAATTCCGTTAAAACTCTAAGACGGTGAAGTCACTGATATAGATAGAATCAAAACTAATTAAAGTGTACAATATTCAAGACAAAGAATTAAAAAAATATGACATTTTTAAATTCTAGCAAGGATAATGTTGAAATTTTATCGTTAAAGAGAACGATATCTTGTGTTAAATAATTATAAATTTAATTTATAACCAAGCAAAGACTTCAAAATATATTTATTTTTTTAAACTGATCGCACAGGATTTGTTCCAGTTTGATGATGTAATAATCTTTTTGGGGTCTTAAAAAACTTTACTTGGAAAAATACGTTGTATATTCGTGTATCATATATTTTTGTAAAACTTAAAAAGCACAAAAAAATTTACTATGATATTTATTTTTACAAAAATGGGGCACTTTTAAGAACTTTTTATTCTTTTTTAAGAAAATGCATTTTGTTAAATCATTACGTAATTTAAATTTGTTAAAAATATCTTTCTGCTCTAAATTCATTTTCTAAATGCATTGTGTGCTTTGAATAAAAACAAAGCAAATAATAAAAATTGTGCATTGTCAATAGCTTTATTATGTAAGCGAATGACGAATGATTATTTTATATTTATTTCAAAAGTCTTTTTCAAGAAGTTCATATTTAAAAATCTGTTTTAACACTTGCAGCTAGAGAGATTCAAATTTTACATCATAGACGTCGAACAAAAGTGCAAAAAGGTCTTGATCATCTAGAGAACATTGTCAGCCAGCTAACATTTTGAAAATTTAAATATTAGTATAAGATTATCTTAAAAATAGCTAAACAATTCAAAAAGATTTTAAAAATCCAAATATCAAATTAAAAAATGAAAATGTAACTACTTTTTCACCATGTCAGGAATTTATTCTATATATTTCTGTCATAGCATAAAAATATTTCTAGATTGATCTTTAAATGTTAAAATGACTTTAGAAGTATTTAAAAACACACAACAATTATGTGGGAGAATAATAATGTATAAATAATATATAATAATGTAAATACTGTAACTAATATATAAATTCTTCATATTCAAATAAAAATACAAAAGGAAAAATTGTTAGAGACTCACAGCAAACTATTAACTTCTCTCAAGTCAATATGTAAATTTCACCAGCTGCATTAAAAACTGAAGACTTTATTTGGATGAAAAGAATTCAAAACAATGGAATTCTATTTGATGTAATACCTCCCTATCAGCTGTCGTCCCAAACATTGTTTACAGTTTCTTTTAGGTTCAAAAACAGTTGTAAATGTTAAATTCTCCTTTGATACCAAGGATGTTGTATGAAAGAGTGAAGAGCCTTTTATGGAATAAAAAGGAAGAAATGGGTGGATTTTCTCCTCATTTACATAGCTATCCATCATTCTAGTTTTTTTCTTAAGTAAAATAATTTCAAATATAAAAGAAATTTTTTAGGTTCTTTACTTTTAAGAGCATTTCTTAACAAATCATATTTTAAAAATAATTTTATTCATTTTATTTATTAATTTTATTCTTCAAATTTCAATCCGCCCTTTCAACTGTAGTACCAAACAGTGTTTCATGCCAGTTTCTTGCACAAAAATAAATTTATTATTTATTAGCAAATTTAAGAAATTATTCAACACATTTAGAGGGTAGTTAATACTGTAACAGTATTAATTAGTATTAATTGTGATATTTGATGCATTTACTTTTATTTTTAATGTAAACATCGCACTTACACTTAATTTTTTTTTTATAATTTTTTTCTTTCTTTCGTTTGGTAGCCCAAATAAAATTTAAGTTCATTATTTTTATTCCAATTTCGATCTCTCATAATGAATATACATAGAAATAAATTCAAGGTTTATTCTTGTTTTTCTATGGAAATGTGTATTTCGGAAATGCTTTGATAAAAATGGAACGTTTATATTGTTTTATTTACTTATATTATTTATTTATTTACCTATTTTGTATTTAAAATTGACTGAAGATTTTGCCAAATAAAGGAAATCACAAAATATTAATGTATAACACTGATATATTTTTAAGGGATAATTATTAGTCAGATCTTTATTAATCAGACAAACTTAAATCGAAGATTTTTGCATAATCAGGTGAATCGAAAATATATTAAATTTTTGTTTAGTGCGAAGTATATCTATTTTTTTTATTAAAAAAAAGACCTTTAATTAATAAAATTATAAAAAGTGCGTTTATGATTTTTCAATTTAATTGCTCGCAATAAAATATTTTTAAATTAAATTTTATTTTAAACAAAGAAATTAAAATATCATTCTATTCGATTCGTTCTATTTGATAAAACCGAAACTGACAGGGAAAAAGTGAAAAATATTTTTTTCCCTAAGATAATTTTTGTCTTCTTTTATTTTAATAAGTATTTGCATGTTTTTTTTTTTTTTTTTTTTTTTTGTTTTTTTGACCCATCTAAAATTTAACCTTAGCTGTCCAAACAAATTAAAAATTTAAAATAGCAAAAATGCCTTTTTAGAGCCTCTAGTAATAACATACACGAAATTATTTACATTTTGTAACTCTATAAAGCATTAGTGAAATATTTATCTAAGTATTAGCAATAATTAAAAAGGAGAAAATCGGAAAAACCGTCACTCAATGCGAGACTCACACATTGACGCCATCATTATTAGGTCTTTCCGTTTATCAAAACAATGACTGCAGCATGTTTCACTTTATGCATTATTTATCAAAACAATGCACAAAGTCAACGGATTCGATAATTGCCTTCCTGCACCTTAGTTGCTCTTGTTACCACGGGGCCATAAGTAAGATCATGTCATTTTTTTGAGAAATTCTATCCTTGATTTATGTTATTAAAAAAACTTAATAATTTTATAAATCAACTATCTGATTCAAAACTATCTATATATGACTTAGATGTCGTTATAAAGAAGATTTCATCAAGATGCTATTGAAAATAAATAAACATTATTTAATTTTCATAATTAAATATGAAAAATAAATAAATGTGACAGAGAAAACTTTTATCTAGCACTTTAATCGTATAACGGATGTTTTCATTTAAGTTAAATAGCGAGTGTGATTCTACCCAAGAAAAATAAGTCAATACCTTTTAATTAGAAACGTCTTTTCATAATTTGCCTAAATACAAATGTCTAAAACAATAAATAATCTTGTCTAATATTAATAAAATCGAGATATTAAAATCTTGCCTAATATCAAATTAACTGAATGTAAATGTATGAAAATTATTGTCATTAGAAATCGATAATAAAAATAAAGAATATCTTTTATATTCTTCAAGCTAAAGATTAAAATGGAATCACTAGTAAAATGTCAGCTTCTGAAAGTTAATTTAAAATGCAAAAAAAGAAAAAAAAAGGAAGAGATTTTTATGACCATCGTTTTTATAACGAAATGTAGAAGATATCGTTTCTAGTAACCTTGAAAAGACGTATTATTTCAGTTTTTTTCAGATAATTCATTTACAGGATCTTAAAATTCGTATTTTTTCGCAGAACAAGACTGTCATAGAATACTAAAGCAGCTTCTGTAATACATTATGACAGTCTTACTTTCAATCAATTGTCATCATAAATAAAAGCGATCGTCAAAATAAAAATCAAGGTCAGGGATTGTTTATATTGTCATATCCATGCAACTCACAAAAGTCGTTTATAGTGTTTATATTGAAATAAATATATTACTGAGGTGCTTTAAAGAATATCAATTGGATTTTTGGAAAGGAAATGTAATATTTAACAGAATATTGCATTTAACTTTACGTTTTGCAAAATATTAATTTAGTTATTTCGAAACTTTAAACAGATTACCAAGAAATTGTTCTTTATATTTGACAAACTAAAATAGTTAAATAAATATTTTAGAGTATTTTCTTCTGCATCAATATAATTATACAGGATTGTTTCATTGTTTTTCGATCTGCATCACTGTTTTTCTATGTTGCAATTACAGTTGCTTTTTAACTAAATTTGTCAACAAAATTCCGATTTCAAAATTTTAACATTTTGTTGTTTAAATTTTGTTGGAAAAACATATTTTGTGAACTTAATCTTAAACATAAAAACATGATAATAAATAATGATGTAATCAAGACGAAGTAAACATGAATTTAAAAAAATCTTTATCTTCAAGTGATGTACATGTTTTTCTAGATGTAAACAAGTACTATTTATTTTTTATTGGCTTCTAGTAATATCATAAAAAATAGGTTTATTAATATAAAAATAGTATAGAAATAAAATTTGTGTCATTTTGATGGGTTATTTACAATTCTATTAAAAAGTTTAAAATGTCAATTTTTTTCCCTCATCTTATCTTACAGATTATATATTATTCAAAAAAATAAAAAACGAAACAAAAAATTATTTTAACTAATTTATATAAATGATATTTATTAATATACAAATGAGTATATACATATTTTTTTGCTATTTTCAACGAAAATACTTCAGCTGCAATATTCAGCTTATTTCAGCTATAATTTCTGTTTAAAAATTTCTCGCAAAATTCATTATTTTTATATAAAATACATAAAAAAAAAATTTTTTGCACTAAGTGTTTATAATTTAATACATAAATAAGATTATATATAATAATGTAATATAATATTATAATTGTATATATAATACCATATGTATATATTATTTTTACTTGGTTCATATTTTTGAAAATTATTTTCGATATATAGTTTTTATTATTATGAAGTATGTTAATAATAACACGAATTTATCTTTCAATAAAAAATTTTTCTTGTTATATACAAATTTATAATTGTATGATTTCTGAATTTATGTCCCATGTGTTTTCAACTAAAAGAATCTCACATATAAAATCATCATGTATTTTATTTTTATATTTTTTCCTATTCAAGTCTAAACATTCTGAACAGAAATTAATTCTGACACACATTGCACATTTGAGATTATTCAATTTCCTACATTTTTTGTTATTTTTAGGCAGCCGTTTTACAAAATGAACAAAAACATTTATTAAAAGTAAAATAATTGCGATTGTGGATCTATGATATTATTATGATTTTTTTCCTATTATATTATACCTTTAATTGTATCTTGCCAAATAGCTAACTTGTTAACACTCATGATTCAACATGTTTATATTAAAAATAAACAAAAAAGACATTAAAATTCGGATAAAAAAATTAATGAAAGTTAAATACTTTCAATTAACGCATTAGTTCAAAACATTAAATAAATAAATGAAAAACAAGATCAGACATTCAACAAATAAATAAATTCATTAATTCTTGATATGAAAAGAACAAAAAGAATACACACCCCACGATAAATAAAAAAAGTATCTTAAATTCGATTTATAAACTTCGTACGTTAATAAGAAAATGTACAGAAATTCGCGCCAATATTATTTTATCAATAATTTGCCATAAATTACATCTTTTATTTAAAGAAAAAAAGAGCTTATTTAATTTTAAATGTTTCTTAATAATTTTTTTATTATTCACCAGATTAAAACATAAACAATTCAGAGAAAGAAGTTTACTTCGGTTTTTTTACAGTTTTCAAGTAATACCCACTCAAAATGAAATACATTTTTAATATTTCTATTATTAATACTTATAACTATAATGTAATTGTTAGTGTGAACAAACTATTCTTGAACTAATAGTTTTAAAAATGCAAATATGTTGTTAAAATAAAACTAGTTTTTTTTTAATTTTAAAATAATAATATTTTCATGATTTTTGTTTGGAAATAATGGATTCAAAGTAAAAAGATTTTATTTCATAGTGCTATTATTTGTTCTGTTTTACAGCATTTAAATCTACTAATATTTTTGCTTTATAAAATTAAAATTATGAACTCAATAGAAATATTCACTATTTGATAGTAGTTTTCCGTAAATATTTAAGCACATTTAAATATACATATAGGGACAATAAGATTGAAGTTTGATTTCATCTTAAAATATCTCATTCTATTATTCTAAAAAATTGATAAAATTTTTCTGCAATATTAATGTGAAAAATAAAATGAAAATATATACACGATTTTGGAATACTTATCAAGTTTTTGTAGAAATTCTAATCAATTTATCTGTGATAGAATAGTTAAGTTAATCATTAACTCAAATTTTTAAACTGACTGCTTGGGAAATAAATTTTGTTTATTAAAATACAAACGTGCTAAATCAATTTAAGAATTATTTAATATAATTTTACTAAGCAATTTATTATTAAATTTATTTGAAAGAATATAAAACTAACTTCGATTTATTATATTTAAAATTAAGCTCTGGAAAAATCTTCACCTGGCTCTTTCAGAATGCGTTACTGCCGGTAAGTACAAACGGAATATAAACTTCACCAGTTGAAAAACTGTTACTTTACGCGTTCGGCATATTAAGTATGTCACGTTCGAAACTCAAGAGCCCCCACTGATTTTCCGAGACTATTGTTGTCTCGATTAAAAAAGAACTAAATCTCAATGATCACGCCGTAGCTTGATCTTAACTGCATCTGGATGTTATGTCTGGCAGTACGTTGATAACTGCCCCCACCTACGCAATTCAACTGTAAATAATGGATTGCTTAGAAAGTATAATCAAGATAAAAGAAAAATACTTTGTAAGAAACAGACTGCGTGGCTCTAGTTGCAGATGTTCCATAGTGTGATTCAAATTGAGAAAAATGATCTTTGTTAAAATTTATGGACTTCGTGTCTGTCCTTCACTTCTTCGAATTCATGAAACTACGTTAAATATTTTTTTAATAATTGAATTTATCTAAACTTCTACATACATAAAAATAATTATTATAGAAATTGAACATCATGATAAATTTTAAAACAAATAATCATTTGTTAAATTTATTTTCGGAATTTGATATATGAATTCTTCGAGGTTTGATAAAGATGAAGTATTATTTTTTGAAGTGTTATGTAGATAAAAAACTTACGGATTTTTCATACTCACAAAAATTGGAGGAGCAAAATAAATCCATAGAAACAAAATTATATAATTGTGATTTAATTTATGATTTAGTAATGTACATTTTAATTAAATGTTTTAATAATAAGTAATACTAGAATATAATAAGCAAATCATTTCAATTTCTGTTTTTCACTGCTTTTTGTCAACGTTTTGGTTTTTTATTTCATTTGTTTGAAAATGTAATGTAGTTTTTCTTATTCTGAATATTATTTATACACCTTGATGTAACTTTTATTGAAACTTAATCATGAATTCCAAAAAACGTATTTCCCCCTTGATTTTGATGCCTAAATTGGCGAAAAGTTAAGAATTCATCTAAAATATATAATATAAAAAGTAAAACAAAGTGATTCTATAATGATCGAAAACATTTAAAACGTCCATCAAAAACATATATTCGTCCGTGAAGAAGTAAATTTTACATAAAACTCAAAAAACCAAAAAGTTTCATCCAAAAGACATCAAGCTGAGTTGTTTATTGTCTTTTACAAGTTCATAAAATATGCGAGGTTTCTTACACACCCGTCTTTATCTCAATGTGCATATTGCTATCATCATGAATATTATTTACATTTATTATATGACAGTTTAGAAAGGCCACCTTAATTAGAGGTCGAAAATTAAACACGAGACTGACGTAAACGGAGAAAGATGAAGTCACTGATCGTTTTCACCAATAAGTAAGAGTGTCGCAGCAATTTCGATCACATATTCGTTATTAGAATTCGAAAGGGTGTTTACCTTGTATGTCTCAATGACATCATTCATCACACACTTCAAAAGTTCGATCAGATACTGGTTGATTATGGAATTTTTTTTTCTCTCATATCAACCTGATGTTAAGATTTACTTAGAGAAATTCTTTACACAGGTGTTGACCTCAATGGCCGTGTCTTTTGTAAAAGTTGAGATGCATACTTGTAGTACGAAATATTTTTTAATTAAAAACATGTATCATTCAGTTAGATTTTCACAAAAGTGTCTCCTATTGATGATAAAAACTAATAAATATATTAATTTGTAATAAATATATAATTATTATGTCATTATCTAATTTGTAGATGCAAGACTAGAACGATTTAAGAACTCCAATAAAAAATTAATAGAATATTATTTGGAATATTTTCATTTTTCTCATAATCATAAATTTTAATTTCTTTTTTTTTTTGTTATTAAAAGGTTAATAGGTTAGTTTTATCTTTCAGAAAGAAATTTAAGTTTATATTTTTAATTTTTAAAAATTTGAAAACTATATATATACTCTACCATGTTTATGTATATTAGGTTAAAGTGATGTCATGTAGAATAAATTATTTACTAAACTGTTTTTTTGATATAAATGTCAAAAGAAATGCTCAAATATTACTAGGCAATTTTTATTTACTAAATTGTACATATCTATACTATTGCCAACTTATTTTCATTTAAAACTTATGCTGATTTAAATGGTATACTTGAAAAATCATTTCTCATGATATTTTACACGTTTCAAAGCATGCAAACAAATTTCATGCGTCTGTGCAAAGTTCATTCATCAATTTTGATCATGCCAATAAATACTTAATATGATAAAATGAGAGCATATCAATGAAACACGTGAACTTACGATTTATTACGGCATATTCGCTAAATAACTGAAAGCATTTCGAAAGAATTAATGCAATTAATTGAAAGAACTATGAAATGGAAAGAATTAATTACCTTTAAGCTTAATGCGTAGACTAACCTAAATAACCGACTAATTAGCTCCGTTTACTAATTTCACTATTTTGAACTCCTTATTTCTCATACAGAAAATTACGATAAAAAAACGTTTATGTACGATTAATTTTTATAAAGATTATATTGAAATTAATTGAAAGAATTGATTATGTGAATGATTAGCTAATAAAAAGAGTCATGTGTATGGCGAATAAAAGGTCAGTATGTTAATTCGTTCGTGCATTCTACTTTGAAAAACTAGAGAACCATTCTTCTTTTGAACATTATTTTAAAACCGTGATACGATTTTAACGTATAGTGTTACTTATTAACTGTTATGATTGATTTGCTCCAATAAAGATTGTTAGACATTATTATTGCTGTTGTTTATTTTTTTTCTTAAGAAAGGAAAAATTACTTATCATGATTAATTTTATTTTAATCATGATAAGCAATTTGCAATTCCAATGTAAGCAAACAGAAAATGTTTGCTGTTCTAATAACACATGGTTTTATTATTCCAGCTGTTAACAGCTGTGTTAAATTATTCCAGCTGTATTAAAAGTTAGCTTGAAAATGAAATTTTATTTACTTCTACTTTTTACAAAACAGAGTATCTATAAAACATCTCTTCTTGAAGAAAATATATAACGTCTCTGTTATAATACCGTCAATTGGAAAACAAATCTAAATGATGCAATTGATTTCTTAAAGATTTAATTCTTTTAAAATTTCATTTCTATTTTAATGTTATTGAAATATGATATGCATCCAGATTGATTATATTATATTTAAAAATTTGACAATTTTAGTTAGAGATTTCATTTTGTTTGTTAACGTAAATTAAATATAATTGTTAAATTTAATTTGAAAATTTGCATTTATTATGGATTGAGTTTGCGTTTATCCTAAAATGTGTGAAAGGGTCCATCATTGAAGTTGCTGAAGGATGGATATTTTTAATGGACAACACTTATGTAATTTGCTATCGCGAAACTTTTTTAACTATTTTATTTACGTTTATTAAAGATACTATTTAGTGACAAATGAAAATTAAACTTTTTAGTTTTATATACAACTTGTTTTTTCTGAAAGAATCTTTCTTTATTTTTTCTTTTCAATTCTGTAAAAGTTAGTTTGCCATTATTACAATTTAATAAATAATAGTTTCAATAGTTGTTATTATTTATCACAATATTAAATATTACAGCTTTCTACCGTATCGTTATCGGTGGGAGTATTTTTGTACAGGAATTTGAAGTATTTGAAAACAATATAGTCTGGGCGCACAGTTATAGTCTACATCAAAATCTTTCCATTGAACCCTGATAAATCTAAGATCAAGTTCATTTGGGAAGTAAACAACTATTTTATTTAAATATTATAGAAATGCATTTTGTACTTAAATAATGTATTCAAGATTACACTATAAAAATGTTTAGGCATGTATAAATTCTTTTGATCTGAAACCGATCGTTTTTAGACGTTGGATTGGTCACACTTGAGGAATTTTAACATCAAAGCTATCATCTGGACAAATTCATCTAACTCCAAGATCATTGTTAACTTATAGAAATATTTACATAACTTTTTGTAGCTTTACTTTGTAGATATTCAAAAACTATAAATATCCACGGGAGGAGAGGGGGAAAGTTAATACTCTATCATTTTAGTTTATTATTGGGTTATTTTTAAAGATTCAGAAATTCACCAGTCGAGTATTAAATGCTTATTACAGTATTTAAAATTACACAAAGAAAAAAAGGAATAATACCTTTTTTTTTGCACGTTCAGATACATATAGTTTTTAAAATTTTATTCTTTAAAACATGAGAGTAGATAGGTAGTAAACCAAAAAGAAATTTTTTGGAATAGTGTTTCTAACTAATCTTTCAAATACCTAGTTTCTTGATGAACCTATTTGCTTAGTCACTTTAGCCCAAGAATAGGGAGTCAATTCTACACAGTGAAACGTAGTGATGTAGTGTGAAAAGTTTGATTCCTACCATATATTAAGATCACAAGTATCATTACATGTCAACCAATCAAAGCCTGTATGAGAAGGAGGTAAGATATTTTATTGGCTGGCGTTCTGTATCTGGTGGGAATCCAGTTTAAGATTTATATTCTTCTATTGTGTTCCTTGAATCCATTTGCGATTTAGAGATTTCTCAGTTTTGCAAATGTGAGATTATATATATATATTTATAAACACAAAAGAATTGAAAAGAATTTATATATTTCGGTGATGGGTGGTTTTAGAAAATCTTTAATTTTAAAAAATCAAGTTATATTATATAAATATTATTAATGGTGATGTAGTGCATACATATTTAAAGATGATGCAGTCCAAATTTTTTTAATTAAGTTTCAAGTAAAGCACTGAATGCTTCCCAAAGTTGGACAGGGTCAAAACTTTTCATACCATATCACAACATAATAGCGTTTCTTAGACCTTGCTCTAAAAGGAAAATAAAAGTGTGAGAATAAAAATTAGAATTTTTATTTAGAATTATTTCATCTATAATATTTCATTCAGATGTGATGTAGAAATACAAAGTAAATTAAACAAATTATTTCTAACGAAACTTTTTATTTTTAGAATTTAAGGTTAATTTTATGATTTTTTTTTTTATTTCATTGATTAACTTGAATTTTTCTTCAGTGGAAATCATTTAAAAAACAGATATAGCTAGAAAAATTGTTAGATTTACTCGACTTCTATAAAAGATAAAAAGAGAGTACAATTAGTTTAGAAAAAGTTAAAAACTATTTTGGAATTTTGTTACAGATAAGGATGACAGGTAAATAATATCATCACTTTATCAATTTTATCCAGAAAATTGTAGCGTTAATAACAATTCAGGTAAATATATTATCGCAGATGACTTCATCAAACAGAGTCCAAACAGCTTTAAAATCATCGGATATTCATTGATATGTATATAAAAACTGTTACCATAGTTAAAGTAAATTAATCGTTTTTATTGTATCTATATGCATGCATATTTATTTTTCATGATTGACTTGTTATTTAAAATTGATGCATAGCACTTTTTTTACTGACAAATCATTACATGGATCAATAAATACGAAATAAAAATTGTCTGAAATAAAAAAATAACAATTCTGCCTATAAATATGTTGTTATAAATTGTATTTGTAAAACCAACAATGATGTTCTTTTGACCGTCAATCAAATGAAATGAGCTGCTGTGAAATTGAAGAATGGCAAGCAATTTTCGAATGATTAAACATTATAAGCGAATAAAATCACTTCGTTTTTTTATCACTAATTTTTCACGAAGTATCTATTTAAGATGTACACTTTCAAGTTTGTCCGAAGTAATTTAAGAATACAAATGCGTTAACCGTGCTCTCAAGTAGATGCCACGCCTCAATAAAAGTTTCTTCGTGATAATTGTTATTAAATTTTTCTAGTAACTCGCAGAAGGTAGTCAGGCAGGGCAAAAGGTGAATGAAGGGTTGTATCTGGTAGGGGGAAGGACAACCATTATATTCCCAGTTAAGTATCGCAACCTAAAATTTGGGTGATAGAATGCTATCTTGATGGAGTGCCATTATCTTGATAGACGTCAGATCTCCTCCTTTCTATTTAGTTCTTTGTTTCTTCTTTTCATTGCTTTTTTTACTGCCTATATCTTTCACCGGCTAAGGATTAAGCTACCATTTCTTTTGATGATACGAATTATTTCTCTAAACATCGAAGGAAATGGACAGCTCCAGAGCATAAATTATTAGTTCTTGTTGAAATATTAATAATTGGGTTTCCAGGATATTAATCTGTCAAGAAATGAATACAGATAAATGCTTGTTTAAGAAATAAATAATATAAATTTGAAATTTGAAGCAATGTATTTACATTGCATGATATATAATTAAGAATAAGAACCTGTTTAAAAATTTAAAGAAACAGTCATTCAGAAATAGTATATTACAGTTTTTGATACTGTAATTTGTATAAACGTTGAAGATTTCAAGCAAGGATACGCAGATCACAGTTTGCCGTTACATTTTTAGTGACCGCCTCATTATACGTAAAATTTATTTTAAATAGACAATTTTTAAAAGATGTTCGTGAAATTTTGATGAAAGATGAAAACATGAAGATCAGAATTTTAGTCAATTGCCCACTAACCTGGATACATGGTTATCTCAATCTATGTCGTTTCTTTTCTTTTCTCACCTTAACAATGGAGCCTCATTCTGCTGGCTATCAAGATATTAGTCAATGGAAAGTGTTTATTTTAAAAATTCATTATGAATTTTATAGGATTGCAATAATACAAGTAGCTGTTGGTATTCTTAGGTAATAACATTCAAATGGGCAAACGGATTTCAAGCAACATATTCTGCTGGCTATCAAGATATTAGACAAGGGCGAGTGTTTATTTTAAATATTCGTTATGAATTGTATGGGACTGCAATAGTGCAAGTAGCTGTTGGTGTTCCTAGGTAATACATTAAAATGTGCAAACGGATTTCGAGCAACGTATTCTGCTGGCTATCAAGATATTAGTCAAAGACAAGTGTTTATTTTAAAAATTCATTATGAATTTTATGGGATTGCAATAGTGCAAGTATATGTGGATGTTTCTAGGTAATGCATTAAAATGTAAAAAGCAATTTCAAGCAACATATTCTACTGGCTATCAAGGTATTAGCCAATGACGAGTGTTTATTTTAAATATTCATTATGAATTTTATGGGGCTGCAATAGTGCAAGCAGCTGTATTTGTTCCTAGGTAATGCCTTAAAATGTGCAAACCAATTTCAATCAGCGTATAATTGTGAAAAAGTTTTCAGGCATGTTTATTGACAAATCTGTCGATAGAAACCATTTGGCAAATAATTTTTCCTCTTGGCTGCTACAAAAATCACAAGAAATATTAAAACGCATAAATACCACATATTAATATCAAAATCGTTTTTAATTTTCTTTTTATGATTATATATTATTTATTTTTCATTATATTGTTCCTATATAAATAAAAGAAATTAACATATAGCGCATGAAAAGTTCTTGAATTTTCTTTTGCTCGGCTTGTGGACTTAAGTAGTCTGTACATCATTGATTCAAATCATTTTGTTATTGGTATGAATAGTAAATAATTATGGGATTCTGTCCGCATCTGTAATATATTTTTTCACACTTGGTTAACCAATAAGTCTATAAAAGAATTACGTTTTATAGAAAATATAATATTTGTATTATTTTATTTGCCTTCACTCTTCTGACCAATTTATGATCAAACCGGCATTTCTCTTGATCCAAATTATTTTGGTAAACGTTGAATAAAATAGATTGCTGTAGAGTAGAAATGGATAGTTATCGTTAAAATATTAATGAGTCAATTGTCAAAAGATTAATATTAAAAAAAATACACATAAATGTTTAAATAATAACATAAATTTTGCACTGACCAATTCACTTGTAATTTTTTTTTGTACAAAAATATTTTGTATATTTATTTATTTTATTATTTTTTATTATTTTTATTTATTTATTTATTTTAAATTTATTATTTTTATTATTTTTTATTCTCTTATTTATTGTACAAAATATTTATTTATTTATTGTACAAAAAATTTATTTATTTATTATACAAAAATATTTATTTATTTATTATACAAAATATTTATTTATTTATTATACAAAATATTTGTATACTTTAAAATGTGACATATATATTAAATTACAGTTGCAAGTTTTTCGTTTAATATTAATTAAAGATATAATTTTAAACCGTATTTAAGTAGTCAGCATTTTCCCAAGGAAGCTATGAAAAACCCTTAATATTTACACAACGCAAAATTGAACGTTTATTGAACGAATTGTTGAACGTTCTTTAAATCACAACCGATCACTTACTGTATAAACCAGATATCGTGCGAAGCCTCTAAAATTTCTTATGTTTTCAGTTTTCTTAGATTAATTCAGTCGTCAATAAATTTTTATTCATTTTAATTTAAAAGCTCCAAACTCCTTTATTATCATTATTTTAAAAGATTTCATGAAACACCCTTTTTAATTTAAAACCAACTATCAAAAATAAGACCCAAGTTTGTTTTAAATCACTTAGGTAGATTCTTAGCAATTTTTTTTTCTTTTCTATGGTAACTAAAATAAATCTTTATGTTCATGAAATGAATAAAATGAGAAAAGTGTCATAAAAACAACAACTAATTAATACTATATATGATTCAATATATAATTATAATATATATAAATGTATCATGATATATAATTATTCATGATATATAATTTTCTACAAATACTTGAATTACAAAACCAAGATAAAAATGCAACAAATATCTGTAATTTGGAATAATGGCCATGCTATTTTTTGCAAACATTTTTTATTTCTTTAAAACATTCTTTATGAGCTAGCATTGTAAAAAACAACAAATTATTTTGATAACAATGTAACGAATACTTAATTCGCTACATATTGTTTTGAAAAGCATATTAAGTATAACGATGAATTATTGCAAATATTTTATAGTAGAAACATAATATTCTGAAAGAAAAACTGAAATTTCTTAATCAAAAAAAGATATGCAAATAATTATCCATTATAAGCACATTTTCTTTACATGGACTAACACGAAAAGAATATGCGAATTTGAGTTCTCATTTTCCCAGCACTCAAATATAATAATAATAAATAAATAAATAAACAAAATAATGTTAGTGATGTTCACTCTAAAAGGATTTCCTAATCCATAACACACAAAAAGAAAATAAGAATTTGAGTTCTTATTTTCCTAACAGTCAAACACAATAAACAAAACAAAAAATAAAATAAATAAATAAATAAAAATAAAAATAAAAAATAAAAAATAAAAATAAAAATAAAAATAAAAATAAAAATAAAAATAAAAATAAAATAAAAAAAATAAATAAAAAAAATAATGTTAATGATGTTCGCTCTAAAAAGGTATTTCCCTAATCCATAACACACAACCAGCTGTTTCAACCATTCAACAGAGAAAATTTACTACTACTCAAAATATGGATGCAAAATGAGAGAAATAAATTACTTTTATTTTTTATCTCATTAAAAACCCTTTTAAATAAAAAGAAGTCAGTCTTATCTTCGGGTTCGTTCAACTAGTTGAAGGTCTTTTTTAAATGAGAGTGAGTGAACTTCAAAACAGATTAAATAATGTCGGCTTTTCTTCTTAGCCTTGATGAAAAGAAGTTCTGACAAAAAAGTAATTTAATCTCTCTCTCTATACAAAGCACTACGGACTATAATTAATCACATTTTTTGCGCTTACTGAATTTATCAACCATAAATGAACCATTTATTATACTTAACCAATGATTCAAACGGATTTGAATGTTCAGCATGGGGATAATAGTAAGCAACGTAACGATACGTTTGAATAATGTATAATTATAAAGTGCAAAAAAGCAGATATATATTGCTTTTTGTAACAAATGAATGATAAAATTATCATCTTTTTGTTATTAATAAAAATAATGTAACCCAGGATTGGAATGGAAGGGTTTTTAACTTTTATATTCACTTACTTCCCAAAATGTTTTCAAAAAAAACCAAACAGTTTATATATCCCATATATATCTATATACCCTATAATCCCATATATATTACATATGAAACATTTAATATATATATATATGAAAATCAAAAATGTTATTAAACATTTTGGTTTTCAGATATATTTCAAGTTTGAAAAGAGAATATAAAAGTTAAAAACCCTTCCATTCCAATCCTGGGTTAATTATTTTTATTAATAACAGAAGATGCTATTTTATAATTCATTTGATACAAAAAAAGGAATATATATTTGCATTTTATAATTATACATTATTCAAAAGTATCATTACGTAGCTTACTATGATCCCCAAGCTAAACATTCAAATCTGTTTGAATCATTGGTGTATATGTATATATATATATATATATATATCGTTAATGTTAATGTTTACCGCTAAAATAAGACAATGTATAAATTGTCTTCATTTGTACAGTGTTTTTCAGTAAAAGTAGTGAAAAAACTAGCATGTTGACTTGCACGAAAAGTTAAAACACAAATTTCAAGTTTAAAAACTACTAAGAAAAGAACTGAACAAAAATAAAAAAGAATGATTTCAAGAAGTGTCTCAATTAAATATTTCTTATTCTATAAAAGTGCTGTGAAAATAATATAAAAATTTTAGTTGTATAAGAAATATCTGTCGTCGATTTGGAATTTGACATTGCTCTAATGATTGACAAAATTAATGCTTTACAGAGCACACCTTTTACACATATCTTTTGTATTAACTATGTTATTTTGCTTTTATAGATTTCACAGCTCTTGTCGAAGTAACCAAATCAAATGAATCATCTCTTGCTGTTATGCAGTGCAATAGTACTGGCTCATCTCTTCTACGAAGCACAAAGTCGAGGCCGATCCCCTTTTACCAAGGAGGATGTCCTCTCATTTACATGAGATACAGCTATCAGCACACTGCCTGTAGACCACCAAATCCACGATGCACAATTTATTCTCGAGGCATCAGCCAACCAGAAAAAAGACTACATCGTTTGGAAACACAATTACCTCAGAAGTTTAGTGGCACAGGGTTACGAAAGAACAAATAACCAGCCTCAAGCAGCTAACATGATGCAAATGGTATGTATGATTTCATTCATATTTGGCACCACAAAAAGAAATAACTTAACAATGAAGGACTATTAACGATTGCATGAAATGCCTTCATTAACGATTATTTCAATAAACACGCAGGGATTATTAAAAGCAACATAATAAAAACACGTTTCTTGTCATATTTGTCGCAACTAAAGGGGCAAATATTTGTGGTTAGCGCAATTAGTTTAAAAGTCAATACACAATTCCGCGACTTTAAAAAGAATTTATATATTCATAATTATTTATTTATTTTTATTTATAATTATTTTATTATAATTTTATTTATTTACATATTATAATTATTTATATATTCATAATTACTATTTCATAATTATTAAAAAGTATTTTATTTTATTCATAATTATTTGTAAAAAGGCATGCGTTTTCGTAATAGTATTAAATAGAACTAACTGAAAGGTATTATTATTTTTATTGTCTCTATCTCTCTCTCTTTTTTTTATTTTTCATACATAAATCATCATGATATATAAATCATACATTTAAAGCAATTTATTCATTTCATTATATAAATTCTTTCAATTCTTTTCTTGAGTTTAGAACTATAATAAAATTTATTAATTTTTTGTTTTTAAATTTCATTAGTTTAATTTTAAATATGAAATGCTATTCTAAAAATCATCCGAGCTAAAAACAACAAAGATAATTTTTTATAAACATTGTTAATTGTTATTTGTTGATATTTGTTGTTAGTATTATTTAATTGGCGGTGACAAATTTTTCTGGCCCAATTTTCATAAATGTCAGTAATTAATTTAGATGCCTTGTATCTGATGCAAATTTTGTGTTAAAAAATTTCAAACAAACAACAAATTTCCTAAATATGCCATATAAAAATATCATTTTTATCAATTACGTATATCCGACACAGAAAAATACGTAGTTGCACTCTATCAAACCTGTCCTCTAAAAAAATTAAAAGTAATATTTTTAATAATTTATGCACTTACCAAAATGAATATTTTAACAAAAGTGGGTGTTTTCACCAGAACCACTCTCATATTTACTCTCTAAATACCACAACTACACACTTTTGTAATTAATTTCCCCTTTTCACCCTAACTTAAAAACTTGTTGTGATCTGGTCTGGGAAGTTTGTGTTATAATGGACTTTTCAAGAGTCATTCTAACATAAATACAAGCAGCAGATTAGTTATATTAGTCCGTAGCTATATTAGTTTCCTTCAAGTATGACAAAATTCATTGCTATATTTGTCCATTGCCCCTGTCTGACAAAATAAGAAAATCATGATGGAACGGTTTTTAAACCATCTTTTTACAGGAAAGACTCAAGCTTGATGTATGCCATAGTAAAAGTACAATTTTTTAAAATTTTTCAATTAATAAAATCTAACTAAATATGTTAGCGGTGTTTAAACTAGTATAGAGTAATACGTATATCAAATGATTATTATGACCCATATATAATGATCTTAATATGTGATAATCACTCAAGAGAAGTATTTAATAACATTGCAGAATATTAAAAGAATCAGAATATTCATGATATTCATGACATTTACATAATACCACCTCATCACTTGATATTATAGTATTGCTTATACATTTTCATTCGAATGAAAACAGTACTTCATTTTATGATAAATATTCAGTATAAAAAACAAGTAATGTGTAGTATAAGAAGCGTATTAAATGTCTTCATCTTAACTTTAGAATTTGAAGAATCACCTTGTTTAAGAGGCACATCATTTGGTTAGTAACTGTTTGGTATATCATTACTTTGTAAGAACTTGATTGATATGGCAAACTGCAATTTCAGTAGCATAGTCTTAGTATAACTAACATCTTAATTTAATACTTTAAACCATTTCATAAAAAGTTTTTTTTTTCTGTTTTGTATTAGTGAGAACCTCAGTAGAACGAAGTTTGTACTTTTTATTCCATCAAATCCCGCGTGAGTGAACTGAAAAATAACTGGTCTTGTTAAACGAATAAAGGATGTCCTCATCCATCATCATCAATCAATATTATTAGATAAAATCATTTTGCAAGTCATAAACAAAAATGACCAGGCGATGCCAAAAATAGTTTAAAAAATAACATGTAAAGGTAAAAGAAAAATTTTTTTGAAAGCAAATCACGATAAGTCTCCTTTAAAAGTAGAGATAAAAAATTGTTACAAGAACATGCACGTTTATTCATCGACTGAAAAACACCATTGTTTAAAATGATGTGCCTCTTAAGCATGCAAGATCATTTATCAAGATCAAATCAATCATTAAGTCAATCCGTCATAAAAATGCATGCAAAAAGCATTATTTTGGCTGACGTTTTTCAATTTATTTTTCAAAAGTATCTCAAAGTATTATAAACTTATTGAACATGACAAATCTTTCAGGACTATGGACAATTTTTCTATTGGATTATTCATGATTCTTAGTTCTAAACAAGAAAAAAAATTATGTTGTTATATAATCATCATAAGTTTCAACACAGAATAATAAAGATTAAAAATATAAAAAGGAATAATTGTATATTAAATAATATAAATTTATTAAAAATACAAAAAGAACTGAGAAATGTATAATCCCATTAAAATGAGTTTTTTTATTAGAACATCATAATTCATAATGCTAAAAAGGAAAACTTATATATATAAAATTATACAGTAAATAAAAGCTTACAAAAATTATTTTTATGTATCATATTATATACATTTACATACTAGAAAACACACAGGATATGGAATGTTAAAACCATTATTTACCATTACCAACCACCTCAGATCCATTAGTTCGCATCAGAAATCCTTTCTCAAAATAATTTTAATTTTTCATCACTTCCATGGAGGTTTTTATTTCCTATAAGGTATAAATATTTAAACATTTTCAGTCTTTCCTGTTTTCTTTATGGATCAGCAATTAATATTTGAGAAGAATTTCTGATCATTTTAACATAAATGATAGACAATATGGCAATTATCGCGATGATCTAAGTTAAAGCAGCAGATGCAAGGAAGTCACACCTCTTTTCGATTGAAGTTTATATATTCTACGATAAAAAGAAAAACAGCTGGCGCGACTATGTTTTGAGAATTAGCAGTCGCTCTGGGGAGTTTGGATAGCTAGCTCGCACTCTACATCTCTGAATTAATTCATTCCGAGCAAGGTAGTCAATTTTTGTTTTATGAAATAGTTCTCTTCTAAAACCACAAGATGTCCTAGCGTAACCCCTTTTGGAAATTGTTCAAATGCTTTCAATGTTGACAACTAGAACAGATAGTACGATGGATAAGAAAAGAAGCTGTTCGTATACAAATTTTGTTTTTCCAATACTCGGAAATTTCTGGTATCTTGAATATCCCCTTGATTAACTTTACAAACGCCACAGCACGATTAACGCCACAGACAATCCAGAATAAAAACTTCGTGTTAATTTCGTTTTATTTAATTTAGATGTTTAAGGACAACTTTTTTTCTTATTGTTTTTTTAATTTAATTGTTAAAGAATATTTTTTCCTCTTAGTAAAACATCAGAAGCAGAAGCCGTATTTCGAGTGAAGTTTTGCTTTGTAGCTTAAGAAAAATATGAAATAAATTAAAATGAATATAAATAATTTTTACAAAGAAGTTAAAAATGTTTGATGAATAATTGCTTGATAATTTGACAAATAATATTAATATTTTTTACTTTCGTTGTTTATAAGTGAAAATAAAATAAAATCTTTTAAGGTTGTTTTTCTTTTCACGTTTTAAAAGGAATTAGAATAATTATTAACAATCCAATAATAATAACGAATGACAACTGTTTGTATTTTCGAAAGAATCTGGTAATAAGAAACTTGCCAAGTTCTCGAGAGTAAAATATATGAGTTTTAAACCGATTACTCATATCTGTCAATATGTAGAAACTAAAATAATATGAAGGGAAGAACCAGTGTTGCAAAATAATATGAAAAAGTCTTTAAAATAATCAGAATGAAAGAACTGCTATCTATTTACAGAAGAACAATAAGCAGCAAAATAAACACAAAATGAAAACTAAAATGTATTCCTCTTCATTATTCTGTTTAAACAAATGCCTCAGAAGATGAGAAAAAATATGTAAAATTTAATTTTTCTTCAGTTAATATCTGGTTTGATTTTTTAAAAATTATTTTTGAGTTTTACTTTTGTCAGTATGTATGAAGTTTTTATCTTTTCACTAACATTCTTAATTCTTATGTTTTGTTTTCATTGGAACTATTCTACTTTGGAGTTTGTTTTATGAATTGCAGTTTATAACCTTGATTGAAATATTGTTGTTAGGGATATTGATTAGATTGATTAATTAGACATGAAACTTGATTAACAACGACCTCTTTATTCTTCCGATGTCATTTCCAAATCCAATGGCGGTTCCGGCCTATTTCTGTTCGCTCGTCAAAGTACCAGTGTTGACCAGCTATACTGCATGAGGAGGTCGTATTCTCAAAGCGTCCACTGCTTAAAATAATCACTCCCTCTGACCATGACCCATTACTTAATCAGCCAAATTGTCGATTAAGAGAGTCATGTATATTAATTCTTCAATACCTTTACTCCATGTATATTTTAATTTAGGGAAAAATTTTTATAGGGAAATCTTTGTGCGAGAACTTAAATTTATTTTTATAAGCAATTTCTCACCTTTCGTGGGCAGAGAAAGTGGTTTCATTGTATTCAAGTTGAGATGTGTCAAAATTTCACTTGAAGAAAGACCACCTATACGCGTTTTTTTCATTAAGGCCCTGACAAGTAATTGCTACTGTCCGATCTATCTGCTTTTCAAACCGAAGTAACCCCTCATCATTATGTAGGCATTTGATGGATTGCAAAACGTCTTCCATTAACTTTGATTTTAATGACACGTTATGGAACATGTGCTAATGTGTAATATTATTCGAATGATTATCGAAAACATTTTTTGAGAAGTTTACGTTAATGGTATTTCCATTCCACTTTTTGTTTGTTTCGTTTTGGATTTTACGGTTATCAAAACTTCCTATTTCATGCAATGGATTTTATGTATCATTTAAATAGATTATGTATAGTTGTATAATTCATACAGAATGCAAAATTTTTCTTACCGATATAAAAGCAGTTTATATAAATGAAAAATTTTCAGACAAATGTAAAAAAAAAATAATAACTGAAATTTAAAAAAATGCAAAAATTACAATACTTATAATGAGGGATTTAAAATAGTATAAAGCACATTTTTTAAGAAGTTGAAAAATATATAGTAATGATTATTTTTCTAAAGATAATATAAATGTAGATACAGTAGATTTATTTAAAAATAAATTCTTTTAACAAGTAGCAGACTTAACTTCCTTTTTCATTTTTTTTTAAATTGCCAAACAGCGAAATCTAATTCTACTAACAGATAATTTAAATTTCATTTCCTCAAAAATCGGAAACATAAAGATATTTGTGAATGAAACGAGTAATTATTCAGAAAAAATTTAACAGTATGGAAATAACTACACACAGCTTTATATTTCCAATGCTTTTATAATTACAGTAGTGAATAATTGTTTATTTATATGTATTAATATTGTTGACACATTGTTTCAGGTTTGGGATGAAGAACTTGCTACTGTTGCTCAAAGGCATGCTGATCAGTGTATTTTTGAACATGACTGTCCTGAATGCAGATCTGTCGGTAAGAAAAGCATTTTCTAGAGAAAGAAAAACTTTAACCAAAAACCTTTTTAATTTTTATTCATAAATTATGCTCATAATATTTAAGTACTTACTTACGATTTCATGTTCTACATATTTACATAATTCTAGAGAAATTTACAATTTTTTTTTAAATCAACGTTGATCAATAGCGCAATGTATAATCTTATTTATTTCTTTTATTTATATAGTATAATTGGAAATGTTGTTAATTAATGGTGATATTTTAAAAATTAATATCAATTTATTATTATATTTACTTTTTTTCAGTATTTTTCATTCAAAATTTGTTAAAATTTATTTTAATTACTGAGATGGTATGTCTGCTAAAATATTGGATTGGATTGTATAAAGATTATTTGTAATCGGAACAGTACAAACATATGTTGAGCTATCTTCAATAAATGCACTGAGAATACACTGAAGTGCTAAAAGTCATGGGATAACTCCTAATATCATGGGACACCTCCTTTTGCCCGACGAAGTGCAGTAACTTCTACGTGGCAGTGACTCAGCGGAAGTTTTCAGCAGAAATATTCAACCATGCTTGCCAAAATGTTGCAGGTGCAGGTCTCTGAGCACGAAGTGATATTTAGAACATGTCCCATATAGGTTCAATGGAATTCATATCTACCCAAATCAATCGCTGGAATTTTCAGAATGTTCCTCAGCAATCAGCAATGTTTTCAAACAATCGATTTTGGCTCTGTGATGTGGCGCATTGCCATCCATTGTTGTTCGGGTATATGAAATCCCTTAAAAAGCCCAAATGATCTTCAAGAAACTGAGGACCCAGTTCATGCCATGTGAAAACAGCCCACACTATTATGGAGCCACCATGAGATTGCACAGTGCCTTGTTGACATTTTGAGCCTATGGTCCCGTGAGGCCTGGGCCACACTCAAATACTACTATCAACTTTTAACAACTGGAAAAGTGACTCATATGATAAGAAACGTTTTTCAGTCACCTAAGGTCCAACCGATATATTCACTAGCCCAGCACAGGCTCTGTAGTCAATGGTGTTTTGTTAGTAAAGGCGATTCAGTCAGCCTTCTTTTCCCAAATCCCATCCACGCAAAAATTTCGCTACACTACTCTCAGGGAGACTTATGTCCCATATTAATTACGCTGTTTATTGATACAGTGCTTCTTGTTTGTTAACACTGATTATTCTACGCTCATGTCACTAGCCTCCATTATTAAGTTGACATGGTCGACCGAATTGTCTATGGTGAAAGGTAATACCTGAAATTATTTTTCGAACTCCCTTGACGCTGTCGATCGAGGAATGTTGAATTATCTAACAATTTCCGAAATGGAATGCCTCATACTAGTTTCAATCAGCATTCAGGGTACAAAGTCTGTTAATCTCCGGACATTTCATGTCAGAAAGCTTTTCACATGAATAATTTGAATACAAATGAAAGCCCTGACAATGCACTGCCCCTTTATCGATTCCTTATATATTTACATAATGTAATCCCATGACTTTTGGCACTTATCTTATTTTTGTCCACTTCAGAAAGAAAATTTCATGCAAAAATTGAGAAGTTAAAAATTATTACAAATAACATAATTGAATTATAAAATATATTTTTCTGAAATTTTTCATCATAATATTCCAATAATAATTTTTTAATCCAAATTATATTTAATCTATGTATTTATAAATGAAAGTAACTCAGAAATAATATTATAATATATAATTTATAATATATAATAATATATAATTTTTATAGTTGCAGAAATAATGTCTAGTTATTTAGTTGTATGATGAAGAAACTCGAGAAAAATGTAATAGTAGATAGAGCTAGTAAATATTTTGTCATTTAATGTTAGTATCCGATTAACTGTTCAGACGTGGAATGACAGAAAACAATCGAAATTTGTAATTACTGTGTGTTATTTTCAACTAGCAGATAGAATACATTTTTTAAAATATTCAAATATATGAAGGAACTAAAATTTAATATTTCAAATGCAAAACTTAATTTCCATTGATAACCGAAACGATAATCCATGTCTGATACATCTTTGAAGCGTGATATACTAAATTAAAGTATTGACGCTTTTTGAAGTTTAGCTTTGAATTTCAATATGTACCAAGGTAGTTTCAACAAGTAAAATGAAACACTTGGAAGATTTCATGAAAGATGTACTTACTATAGTATAAACAATTTTACTTGAATTGGCAATTAAAACCTAATTGCAGCTCAAAAATAATCTTATTCACTTATTAATTAATTTGACTGATTGGATATTTTAGGAAAGCCTTCCGAAATATAGCTTACCGTATTTTGTGGTGCATCAATAAACTAAAATTCATCTTGTGTGCTTATAATATACACAATATGAGTTTTAGTATATGTAATACACAATATGAATTGTAGTATATATACTATACACAATATGAATTTTAGTATATATGATACACAATATGAATTTTAATATATATACTATACACAATAAGAATTTTAGTTTTATTAATGCACCACAAAATACTGTAAGCTATATTTCTGAAGGTTTCCTAAATTATTCAATCAGTCAAATTAGTTAATAAGTGAAAAGGTTATATATATAGAACACAACAGATAAACACAAAAATTAAAGGAAACAAACGAGGAGTGAATTAAAAACACGACTATTCTGCATGCCAAAAACTACCGCTGATATTCACTATATGTAAATTGTATAACAAGATCATCATAGCATTTGCAAAACAAAAATTCTTGGGGTGTACTCTGGAATCTTTTTTTTTTTTTTTGTGAATGCTATGATGGTTTTGTTATAGAATTATAATATATATATTCGATACAAACTGTAAAACACTTAAAATGAAAATATATTTACAAAATGTTTTAAACTTACTAAATTCTAGATTTTTTTTTCATTGATGAAAAGCTTTATACCAGTGCCATTAGTTTCAATTTACATGAATACACAATTAGGTGGATTTTATGAATTAAATGGATACTTTATTACATAAAATCGCATTAATCTTTGTAAGTTATTGAAAATTTAGGGATTGTTACAAGTTTCTATTAATTCGCCTTATGTTCATGAAACAGTCGGAACAGAATATTACAAATTTATGCAAACAATATAAGAAAAATACATTGACACGATTATACTAGACATTTCAGTCTTCAAAAACTGTTCGAGTTTCTTATACAATGCACGTTTTGTAAACACCACTACTTTCAAACAAAACGTTTTAATTTCTAACAACCCAGAAAAACATTGAATTAACATGCCTAAAAGCTTATCAGTTATGAAATCTAGCACTTCGCTTCTTAATTACTCAATTTACATATTAATTTTACGTATCAGTTACTCGTAACTCGTGTACCGATCGTATCACATAATCAAAAAAGAAACATCTTGTTTCTAATAGGCGACTGTGTACGGACCCACTTACTTTTAATCCGATTAAAGAAGAGTAACAAAAGTTACTTTGACATCGGAATGATTGAGTTTATGCACGACCAATCGAAGGCGCCACAATTCAATCAAGTTCTCATTAGACTCGTTGAAATGATATATTCCAATTCGGGCGGAGTATGGAGGTAAGAAGGAGCGGTTCCGGTCTTAAAAAAGGGGGTGGAGTGAGGGGAAACTTGCGTCCCACCCGGTTTATGAAGTTGTCCACATTATTAAGGCAGTCTGTTGGGAAATGATGAATCTGCTTTTGAAACTAGCAAAAGTTCACACTTTTTTTTTTTTACTTTTTAAAAAAGAAAAAAAAGGTTGCTAAGGCTGGAGCATGACGTTGGCGGATTAAAAGGAAGCAGATGAAAAACTGTTTTGATTAAAGAAACAGCTGCTTCAGTTTTAAAACAAAAGAAAATAAATCGCTAAACTAATGATACAAACGTAAACGGAAGCTCCTTTTCCAGATAGAGAATGAATGATATTCACCTTTAAGATAACAAATTATTTCGTATTATTTATTAACAATATATTCCATATGAATTTAAAAATTTTTTTGACTCCATATCAGAACAATATCTTATATCAAATATTCGTTTTTAGGTAAAAAGTATGAACAAAAATAACATTCTCATATACACTGGATTACAAAAATTATACAAAAATTGCAAAAATGGCTGTTGTTGATACGTGGCGTAAACAAGCTTTAAAAACTTCTGCAGTTTTGCAAATAGAAATTGTTTAGTGAAATTTTGAAATAGCCATATTATAATTCAAGTACTTGAGTTCGCTTATTGGAATTATCGTTTATCGTGCCTTCGTGAAAATAGAAGCAGACCAGAATGAATCCTACGTAGCAAGATGACTGAATGCTCTTCGGTAATTCATGGAATGAAGAATGCATTTCTAAGAACAGAATCATTTTTAGGAAGTTCAGCCAAGGAAGACCTAGAGAAAAAGGGCATCACATGACCATTATTTGTAGTTAAATGCAGGGAGGCACAGAACTTCTACAAAATTCACCTCAAATCTTTTCTTATAGCCGCCATTGAAAGGCTGGTATCCAGATCAATTGTACACAGAAGATTTCACTAAAGAGTGTTGTATGGAAATTATTCAGTATTGTGTCTACCCCTCCCATCTCATCATAGAATTGGCAGGTTTAATTAGGCACAAACGTTAAAAGTTCAACTGTACTGTTTACTGATGAATCCAGATTCTGTTTGTTATGCGACTTAAGAAATTTGTTTGTCTAGCCAGTAACCCTTTATTATCCTAATCATATTCATGGAAATAGTTTCGGTGGGTCAATGTATACGTGTAGCTAGTTATCTTACTGACCTGTATATTGTCCCAAGTGATACCTTTACTGGCCATTTATATAGAGTGCCTAATTTGTCTTCACACAAATGCAGATGCTGCTGCTTCATCCCATTGTTCGTTTTACACAAATGCATATGGTACCTCTTCATCCTACAAGAGACCATAATACTAAACTACTCAGAGTTCGGTTGATGCAAAATTACCTTACTGAGAAGATTGCTGTGCGTATGGGTTGACCAGCACTTTCTCTGGACTTGAAGCCAATTGAGGATGTATAAGATACTCTTGGGAGACTTACGCACCCGTACTTAACCTGCCCCTTGCAACCTTTAGGGTCTTAAAATTGCTTTTGATACAACAGTGGGCTTCATTACCAAATGAGTTAATAAACACCATCATTTTGAGAGTGAATCTTCGCTCTCGTGCCTATATAGTTGTTAGAGTTAGTCCCACATCGAACTAACTCAGATAATGGATTTTTTTTTGTACCTCTTTTAGTTTTGTATAGTTTTAAGATAGAAATTAAGCCTATTGTTTTTTGGGAGCCTAATTTGGGAAGCATGGTTTAATTAATATTTCTACCAAGTTTCATTGAATTCCTATGAATAGAAATTCCACTATCACTTTTCTTTCAAATTTTTTGGTAAAAACTATAATTTAAAATGCTTCAAAAAATTATTACAAATATCATTTTTTTATATGAAATTGTGCATTATAAATATTCTTAGTGTCCTTTTTATTTCGCATTTGCGTTAAAATGTCTTGAAGTACATTAAATAGTCGTAATTAAGTCATTAAAATGTAGTGGAGGACAAGGGTTAATTGGACAAGTGATTTACAAAGCAATTTGTTCAAACAATGTGCATTTTATTTAAATTTTTATCAAATAGATGCAAAAATTGAACCGTTAAAAATATAGAAGATTAAAAAAATTTTTATTTTATTTTTAAAAAATTGTGATTTGCAAACATGTATTTGTACCACTAGCTCTCACTTGCCTGCTTTACCCTGTCTTTCCTCATGGAAAGACAGGGTAAAATCATCTCTCTTTCCTCTGGCCGTTTTTTTTTTTTTCATCATTCGTCTTAAATTCATCAAATGTAATCGATAACGGTCTTCAGTAATAGTTACACCTGGTTTTAGCAGTTAAAGAATTTTTTTATTGACCATGTTTCTCTTGGTCTTCAATATCAAGAATCCACATCTTTAAATCATTTAAACCATTTCTGACAATATTTTTCAGCTAGTGCATGTTTCCCTTCAATTTACACAAGAATTTGATACACTTTCACTGTACTTAATCAAAAACAGAATTAAATTTTAATTAAATTTTTAAATTTTTAATTTTATAAAATTAACATATAATTTAAAAAATTTAATTAATTTTTCAAAATTATATGTCAATTTTTTAAACAATCATTGAATTTAAAAATATGTTGAAAACAAATGCCTTTCTATAAAGTTAATTTAAAATACATTAAAAATTATATTTGTACACGTTGAATATAATTTTTTTTATATACCAAGAATTTAAAAATAAAATATGTTTGCATAAATATTTTATTTATCTTGAAAAAGATTCGGTTTTTTCACCAATAATGAATTTGCTGAAACACTTTTCTTAAATTCATTAAAAATACGTTTATTATAAAAGAAATTTATAAATAGATATTATGCACAAATACATGAAAGAGGTATTGCCATGTATTAATGATTAAAGAACAGCAATAATCACCTTCGTTGTTAGTAAATAAAATCTACTTAGAATTGATTGTCATTTTACCGCCCTTCAACAGTCTGGAGGCTTAATCAAAGTTTTTGAAGACACACAATATAAGCAAAATTAAATAGGTTTTTATCTCGAATTATAAACAGGAAATATATGTTTATGTACAAAAAGCTTACAGCTGTCGATAAGACTGTAATCAAGGGTCATTGAATTATTTATCTTATTTTAAGAACACCATATAATCTTTGTTCTTGTACTACACTATTTGTTGTTGCACACTACAACAATTTAAATAACAGAATTCAGATATCGTGCTGTATTTTCACAAAATACTCAAGAGAATGCTAATAATTTATGTTTGCAAGCGTTTGAAGCTTTATTGTACAGTATAGAGAAATTTCCTATAGCCTCATAAATGTTATGATATTATAAAAATCGATTATAAATTTTTATATTACACACTTTTAAATTTATTTTAGAATTTACTGATTTTAATAGTATTTAACTTTGCTTTTCTCATTACATTTTATTTTCTCAATTACATCAAATCATAGATGGACTGTTATTCGAAAAATTATATATAGAAATCAAAATTAATAAATCATAAATTAGAAAGTCATTATATATAAATCATTCTCGTATCTTATATTTAGAAAATGTAACAGGAAAATTAAATTTTACTGTTTTAACTGCCACTGAGGTAGGTAAAATGAAAGCAATATTTATATTTTTATTGAAAGCCAAATATCAAAGAAAAATAAATTATGTATATTTTTGTGCTAGACAAGGCAATTTTAAGAATTTTTTTTTTTTAAAATTCAACTAATAGAAATTTGTATAAAGCAAACCTTCCATTTAAAGCAATCAGCAAGATCAGCAAATGTATAAATATTTATATTAACTGATTTAATTAACTGCGAATTAAAAACTGCAGAGTCTTTTTTTTCTATTAAACTTACAATTAAAATTTCTATATATTGAGTTTATTTGTCACAAACTACATTTGTTAAGTATTCTACACATTTCTTAATTTTCCGTCTCTTTTCCTGTGTCCTGTTTAATGAAATATTTTCTTTCTAGAATAAATTTATAATATTTAATAGTTGCAATTTTTTTATAAAAAGTCCATTTAAAACCAAGTAGAAAATTGTTATAATTTATAAATTAAAATCAAAGGCTACTACCAATTACATGCGAATTTATTGAAGACATTTTGTTTTTTTTTTTTTTCCCAATTTTTGCCAAGTTCAGTTTAGTGAAGCACTTTCCGGCTTACGGACATGGATATCGTAATACGAAACAAGGATTTAAACATTGGATTAAGGAATGAGTTGAATGTAAAAAAGAAAATATATAGAGGGTAAAAGAAACTCTGGAAAACCTAGGGAAAGACAGATGGAAAAAATAGGAGATGGAGAAAGATCTGGTGGCGGTGAAAGTAAGGTAATGGAAAAGAAACGCTAGGAAATAGTAAGTTTGGTAAAGGGTTGTCAGAGAGCCCGTGGTTCAACATGGACTGCAATAAAGGAATGCAGATGGTGCCTTAATAAAGCAAATAGTCCACTGATATACCTTCAAGGATGATGATGATTTAACAAAGCAATGGGACTCTGAGCAATGTAGTGCAAGGGGACATATACTTATGTCATATTTTTTTAAATTCATGTATTAAAAATTCATTTGCGGTGGACCACCAAATTAAAGAATGCTTAAATGCTACATGGTGTAAAGACGCCATTGGTTTGCGAGGAGAAACAAGGTATTTGTTTGTTACATTAATATGTACTGACATCCCTTATTTTCATAATTTCAGAAGCTTTTTCAGTTGGACAAAATATCGCCACCCGAGCTAAAACTGGAAATACACTTCCCAGTCCCAATTGGGAATCGACTATTCAAAGCCTTTATGATGAAGTAAAAGATTTTTACCCGAAATGGATAAGTCCTTTCAGAGCACCTAAATATCCAATGACAGGGCATTACACACAGGTAATTATAAGTTATTTCTGTATTTCCTTCTGTATAATGTTCCTTATTTTAAAATTGTTATCAAAAATTGTATACAATTGATTCCATTAATTTTATTAATATTATTTGTTCAATAATATATTAATATTATATAATAATATTTTATATTATTGAATAATATATAATTATATATAATAATATATTAATATTATCTATACAATATTTATTCGTTCAATATGAAATATTTGTTCAAATATATATTCAAATTTATCCTATTCCTGATAGCTCACATCAGTTGTAATTTTAAAATAATTCATAGTCTAAATTTTTTCTTTTTAATTCATTTAAATATTTTTAATACAAATTTCAGAATTATATATTCGAAAGATATCTGCTACAGAGTTCCGCTATGAAGTAGTGTACTAGCCCGCCATCTATTGGCGAAATTGAGAAATATAATTTGAAAGGGAATATATCTGCAATTTTAATCCCTCTTATTTTATTTTGCGTACACAGATTTTACGAGTTTTTTAAAACTAATAATTTTAAGCTTTTAAAAAGTCAAAGCAAATTTTAATTAAAGAAGCAATCCAAAGAGACTTCTTTTTATTTTTATAATTATTTTAATTGTTTTCTATTGCGCGTTCTGCAGAATTTTCACCTGGCGCGCTAATGTTTTTCTAAAGACTTACTCTTAATTCTTTGTCTGCCATATCGTGTTAGGCTAGGCCAGCTGTTGTCAAATATTTTATCTCCATGCTGCCTTTTTGCAATAAAAACTTTGTTCGGCTCCAAACACTTTTTCATTATTGATTTTCATAATAGTTTTAATATTTTATAAAAGAAAGCGAAAGCTTTAATGATTACAGAATAAAATTAATAATTCCTTACTAAACAATTTTGAAATTCATTAATGAATTTTATTTTTATCTATAAAATCTTCCATATTATTCTTATTTTTCAATTATTTAATGGGATTCAATTTTTATCTGTAGAGAATACGTCATCCGAATTCTAGCTTGCACGCTTCCCCTTGTGGATAGAGCTCAACAATTAGAGAACCGCCGGGCTGGTCTATTTTGTTTCTGAGGGATGTAGGTAGTTTGAGAACCTTTTGCAGATTACATTCAACATCGAATGATTCACTAGTTCACTCATCACTAGTCACTAGTTCATCATGAGTTCTAGAACTCATAGACGATATAATTTGGAGGCAGGAACTGTACAAATTAAAGTGTCTGTTTCCTTAAATGTAAATACAAAATAAATTTATGAAATCAATCGGTTTAAATATTGAAAAGAAAAGGTACATTTCCTTTATAGAAGACATAGCAGCAATGAATGTTATCTTTCACTGCACAGAACAGCAACCACTTCTTTTAACATTCTATTTTTGAAGCTAAATTTGAAAAGTTTGAGTGACAACGCTTCAAGAAAGAAAATTTTTATACCAAATTTAATAACTATAGGCTTTTTTTCAGCGATTAAATCATGTAAGTATTCGACGCGTGGTCCAGTCGTAATAGACGTAATTAATAAGCATCAGGGCTCAGGTTTAAAATAAATGGAGGCGTACGTTCGGACACTGTTTCCCAGAAACTGGGAGATTAGATGGAGGTTGAGACAAAATGTGTAAATGTCTCGTATCGACAATCAGACACTCTATTGAGGATTTTCCGAGTTTTTTTTTTTTTTTTTTTTTTTTTTCCCGAGTACATTTTTGCCTGACTTTTATATAATGGATTTTGCCTATATTAATTTACAAAATCCAAATCTAAATTATTGAAAACTGTTCGCGTCTAATGGGTCTGCTGTCCGAATAACTAGCATTCGGAGCCACAGGTTTTCGGTTCGAGTTCTGACGGCGCCATGGATGTTTGTAGGGATTCGGAATCCGCTTTAAACCATGGGTCCCAGTCTAATATCACTGTTGGGGGTAGGAATGACAGCCTTACCCTGTAAAAAAGAAAACATCTCCTGTCTCGAAATCTGCCAGCAGGCAGACGGCCTTGACACACCATAGGGGCTGTTGCGCCAATGAATAAGATTTGGTTTGGTTTGGTTTGTCACTCTACGGTCATCTTGTGCGCACAAGGGCTAAACCTACAGTTTAAAGTGGCGCGAGCCACTAACAATCATTCCGAACCACTAACAATCATCTACGCCACCGCCAGTATTCGAACCTGAAGCCTGTGGTATCAAAAGCCGGAGGGCCAGCCACTTGGTTAATGTTAATGGTTTTTTTTCACCACATTTTTAAAACAGGTTTTAAAAGATTTTTAGGTTCCATATTTTAAGCAACAAATAATACCTCGTTTCTTACATTTTTTTAAATATTTAAATGTTGAATTTAGCTATCTTATTTTGCTACAAATGTGTTTATTGAGAAATGATTTACTAACAAACCATGGTATCGCATTCAAACATGATGTTGAAACTCTATTGCCAAATAGGTCGCCTATACCTATACCTTCTTCAACAATTTTTCGTTCAATGTACTAAGGTGGTGGTGACGAGAAAAGAAAAGGTTCTTGATTGAATTGCATTATTCGATTGTGAGATATCCCAGAAACGATCAGATAACGACATGGCAAAATATCTATCATCGTGATAAATCTGTCAGCCAGTATCTCCATTACTCAACAAAATAGTGCTTTTTGAAGCAAACTCAAGGAGATTACTTTTCTCTCTTTCCTCTTGTTGTTGACAGATGCCTTCCAGTCGAGTAAAAACTAAAAGCAATTCTAAGAGGACAACATCCTCTTATGATCCAAGCTTATGTTTTTAACCAACTTTTACCATACCAACTTTTTTTTAGTTTTGACAACAACATTGATTTTCATTTTAAACATTGATTTTCAGTATACAAAGTTGAGTATAATCAGTTTTTAGGAATATTAAAGACAAATACAGTTTTTTGTGCATGTCAGGGTGAATAGACTAATAATCTATGTACCAACTGTAACTTAGTCGGAAAAATTGCTGGGCCGATATGCATTTTACCCATAAAATTTAGAACAAAATGTATAACAGCTATCTTAAAAAATACAAAAGCTAAAATAAAAGCTAATCTCTAAAATTCTAAACGATTTTCTTTACTTGAAAAGTCTCATTTTCACTTTGACATAAAATTGTCTTTGCTTTTACCAGACGATCTTTTAGAACAATTTTGCATTCTTTAATTATATAATTATTAGTACGTGAAAGAAATTTAAATAAATATTATGCATAAAAAGCTCGTGAAAGAAATTTAACTAAACCAATGAAAATAACTCATGAAAGAAATTTAAATGAATCAATAAGAATAACACGTGAAAGAAATTTAAATTAATATTATGTATAAAAAACTCTTAAGAGAAATTTAAATAAACCAATAAGAATAGCTCGTGAAAGAAATTTAAAAAAATTAATAAGCCAATAATAAAGTGATAAAGGAAACGAAAAACTGATGAAGGACACGAAAAAAAAGGGATCAAGGAAACGAAAAACCCCACTATCCAAAATAATACCCATTATTTTATAGGTAAAAAAAAATTCTAAAATTATTTAACATGGACTTTTTTTATTTTTTATCTACAATAAAGGATAAATAACATAATATAATAAAGCACTTAAAGAATTTGAAGCGTGCAATTAAATTTAATCTATAAGATGATGTGCCTTGTATAACTCAAAATTTTGTCGCCATTTCCATTCTCTCTCTGCGTCACACTCGTTGACTGCCAACTTGCTCTGAGGGGTCTTGCCCCTCCTCTTGGGGTCAAAGTTCAGAGTTCATTATTCTCACACATGTGAAAAACACTCCGTCGACACATATCGCTCAGTGACTGCATCTGCTAATTGGATTAGCAGACAAACAAATCTTACATGTAATGTATATGCATATTAATATGTACGTATCAAACCCTGATGTCGCTTCAAGGTCTAATTTAAGAATTAGCAAAGCGGAATCAGCAGACAAATAAATTGTCTCGAAGTTTGAATCACTAACATAGGGTTGAACGGAAACTGAATTCATTCGATTTAACTGAATCCAAGTCGATCTAAATGGCCTAATTCAATTTTGATACCTTTTTCTCAAATTATTTTAAACTAAACATCATGTCCCTCACTCTTTCTTCTGTATATATATATATATACTTTAATTTCAAAGGAACAAAAATGGCAAATCAAAAATATCCTCACTTAATTACACTAGTCTTAATTATAATCTGTTATCCTTATTCTTTAATATAAATTAAGGACATCATCTATAAAACCATTTTGTTTATTAAAAATATTAGTAAAATGTGGAAAAAAAAAATTGTAAAAAATTTAATTTTGAAATGAAATTACCCATATTTTTTTTTTCACATTGTCAATTTTCTTGTTACGAAACTTTTTATAAAACTTCTACGCTAAGAATTCCTCTGAAAAATTAGGTAGTAAGTACTTAATTTGCGTTAAAGAAGTTTTAATTGGTTTTATAACAACAATTAATTTATAATTGTTGTTGTGGTTGGCTTTATTGCAGCTCAATTCATACTAATTTGGCCACTTACCGTATGAACAAAAAGAGCATACAAGTAAATCAAAATTACAAAGGGAAAAGACCAATTATTCTTAATAAAAACCTTAAAGCAGTTAAAAAAGGCTTTAAAAAAGGCCTTAAAAAGCAGTTAAAAACAAGTTAAATTTGCTAAGGATAAAAATTTTAAATGCTAGAAGCATCATAATGAAAGTCCGTGTTATCAGGACATGTTTTCTGTGGCTCTCCAGTAAAGAGTAAAATTAATAAATAATTATTTTACTTTAATTTGCATATAATCGAAATTTAAAATTATGCATAATTATTTTCGGCAAGTAAAATTGTTTGCCAATATTTTTATAGTCAATTTTTGCCTGATGCAAATTAAAGAAATAACTTAGTACACAAAAAATAACAAGCGTTATCGAAAGTGTACAAGAAAACCCCAATTTAATGCTATACATTTTTAATTATCAATGTTGCATCCTAAAATTTAGATACAATATTCTGATATTCATTTTTCTATCATTTAAAACGAATAATCAATCAACGGTAATCAATAATAATGTTATTAACGAGAGTTAATCCATCACCATTCTCTGCATGTCCAACGACAAGAAGCAAGGTATCACATTTCAATCGTACTTTTCACATCTTGTACAATCTTAATTGAACTGTCCGTAAAAGTGTGATAAGCAACAACATTGATTTTTTATGAATTAATAAGCTGTTTTCAATAACAGTCGGTGTTATTGTACTGTCATTTAATAAAAAACGGAGTGATTAACGACGTGTCAATCATAAGCAAAATTAGGACTATTACCCACCAAAGGGTTGTATCAGAAGACTTCAGGAAGCCTTTGATCTGCGAATTAATTTAAAATCCGATCATGTTTTTATTGACACAGCAAAGTATCTCCTAGGTGGAAAATTTCATTGTATTCATTTTAATCAGTTAAGATTAATGTTGTACCGAATGGCTGCATGACACAAGAAAAAGGCGGTTAAAGTTATGAATAACAAGTAATCGAGTCATATCATGACTTTTTTTCATCAATGAAAGAGTTTGAAACACATCTCAGACTCGATTCAATTAAAAGTATTTTTTTTTTTTTTTTTTTGAGAACCAGATATATTTTGTTAAATAAAAATTTGACAAAAGCTATTAATTGATTTCTCATGAACGTCGTTTTTTTTAGAGGGTGGGCGATTTCTTTATTAATAAAATTTGATGGTAGAGAAATGAAATTCATTTAATAAAAAATTCAAAAGGAATATTATATTAGTATATCATATTTATAAACTAAATTGGTTTGGTTTGTTGCTCTACGGTCATTTTGTGCACACTTTAGGCTAATTAGATCGGGACCTGCAGTTAAACGTAAACTAAATTGGAGAATATATTAACATTAAACATTTGCTAGATACTTCTGGGGATTCAATTATGAATGTGTATTTTTCAAAGCGTCACATACCTTTGTAATTTGCATCTTTGTAATTAAAATATGCGTTTTGATAAGCATAAAAATATAAAACATTATAAAATTTCGGTGGATTTTCTTTATGTGTGTGTATGTTACACGTCTGTGAGCTTTATGTTCCACTTATGTATAGTATATCCCTAATAGGCCTTTGACAGGCGATAAAGAAATGATATTAAAAATGGTAACTGCCCCTCATTTACGTGTGATATGGGAGAAATCCCAGAAATGTACCACCAGACAGCCTGAAAATCGACAGGAGATGCCTACACACTCTGTCATATTAACCATTTCTGCTGTCATTTTATAGATACCACTGTAAATTCAAATTACGTATGTGCATTTTTCAAAGCATCGCATACCTTTATAATTTGCATCTTTTAATTAAAATATGCGTTTTGATATCAGCAAATAAAGTATAAAAATATAAGACGACGACAATACTACAGTTTTGTACTTAATTACAACTATTTGGGGTTTGTAAAAGACAATTTTTTTTAAAATTATTATTGTATTCCATATGCTTGATATTTTGTTTTATATTTAGTTCTGTTAACATTTCAGGCTCTCTGGGCTACATCATGGAAAGTAGGATGCGGTTACACAATTCACAGTTATTCTAATGATCCACGGTTTCAATTCATAGAACTGTATACATGCAATTATGGACCTACGTAAGTAGCAATTTTTATTACACTTAATATTTCGTAAATTATATTTAGAATTTTAACACTCAAATTGATGTATTGCATACTTCATTACTTTTATTATAAATTCATTAAACAATTACTAATAATCTTGCATTTTGTAGTAGAATCTTATTGTTTTTTGTCGATTTGCATAATATAAAAATTTTATTTTTCATTTATCATCCTTTCCTTTTTTTTTTTTCCTTACGCATAATATCATTCCATTATCTTCCATTAAAGCAATAAAATTGATGTATTATATATTTCATTACTTTTAATTTAATTTCATTGAAACATTTTGAAAAAAAAAGTAGAATCTTTTTCTTTTATGTTTGTATTATCTACCCTTACATTCCACATGAAATGAATTGGTTGTTCTACACATGAAATGAATGTTTTAGCATATTTTCTATATTTTGTTCCCATATAATGTTTGGAATTTTTAAGAAAATCTTAAGCAAATAGGAAAATGGATTCCCACAAAATGTGGATCGTTTTTCTGTATTAATATAAAATTTGACATTCTGTTACCTAAGCAACAAGAAAAATGATGCTGCATTTGAGAATGATATAGCTATTGTAGCCACAGTGAGGCGATGGTTCGAGAAGTTCAGATCAGGTGAGAAAATTAACTCCATGGAAGACCTGAAGACGAATGATGTTCTTAAGGCAAAAGTTGAAATTGTTGATCTTGAGAGTTATAGCAACAATTTCTTGATATCTTTCAAGGCTTGAAAAAGTTAAAAACTTGGCAAATGGGTTCCACGCGAATTGACAAATAGACAGAAATTGCAATGCTTGCAGATTTGCACATCGATCAGTATTCAGCAAATAAAATGTTTCTTTTTGGACCGTATCATTACTTCTAATGAAAAGTAGATACTGTATAATAATCGTAAATACTTATCGCAGTGACTAATACAGATGAAACGCGTAAACAAATCACGCTTACACACAAAGAAGACAATGGTTACGTCTTGGTGGACTCAAAAGGAGAATTATCCATTACATCTTACTAGGAATAGGCCAAACAATTAATGCATTTGCAATACTATTAACAATTGATATTGTACATCAGAAATTGTTGTCTTGAGAACCAGTCTTGGTTAATCAAAAGACGTTATTCTTTTCCATGATAATGCAAGCCCTTACGTTTCACAAAACACATTGCAAAAAAATTAGCGAGTTGAATTTTGAGGTTCTGCTTCATACACCATATTCACCAGATTTGACTCATATTGACTAAAATTTGACTGGCAAACATTTGGAACCTTTTTTTTATTTTTTTAAAGAATAAATGCTTTGTCAATCACGAAGCTGTAAAAACAATCTGTATACTGAATTTATTGACAGTAAGACAAAAAGCGTTCTTTGAAACTGGCATAAAAAGACCATGGCAGAAGTGCATTAATGTAGATGGAGTATATTTTGATTAAATGTGTTAAAAACAATTTGTTTTTGCAAAATTTTAAAAATTGTGTACTCAAAAGTTCATTTCATGTGGAATAACCTCCTAAATTGTGTCTTATTTTTCATTATCAGCTTCTTTTCTAAGCATAATTTCATTGCATTATCTCTAATTTAAATTATCTGTGTGGAATAAACATGATTTCTTCCTAAAATAATTTTTAACAAGTGCTTTTTTAGAATACTGACATATATTCACTAACCTATTTTTCGTTTTGGGTGATAGTACATTATTTTGTGTGGAGGAGGGGGAGATTCAATAAAAATTCTAAATTTTTTTTCAAATACTTTCTAAACACAAAAACTTTGAACAAATTTATTTTAATTTTAATATTCTTAGAATTCGTAAATTAATTATACTTCAAATGAGATTAAAATTTTATACATTCGTTATTTTCTGAAATCCTACAAAAACATTGTATTATAAATGTTTTGGTACTGAAAGTTTGAAACATTACTGTACTAGAACTGTGGAATTTGAAAAAATAATTGAAAAAAAGTTATACCATACTTTAACAAATAATTTTCTTTAAAAAACTTCATTTCTGGGAAATTTTACACGGAAAATTCTTGTAATTTCTTTAAGTTTGCAAAAGTAATAAGTTGAGCAAAAAAAGGACGTGTTGAAAAATTTAGTTCATAATAGATTCTTTTAAATGACATTTGATACAGAAATAAAAAATATATATATAAGGAAATTAATTGTAAAACCTTTTTTTTTTTTTTTTTAGTTTCTAAACTGAAATATTTCAATTTAAATGGGACTTAAAATTTTCAAAGCTACTTGCCATATTTTCATTACAATGTTTCGATAATGATAGAAACTAGTATTGTGTTATTCAAGCTGTTTCATAAAAGACGAGCTTCATGTTCGAGAGGGGAAAGAATCTAACCGTCTGAAATGATGAAAAGTATTTCCAGCTGCGAAAACAATCGTGCATTAGTCACAGTCCGGCTGCGAGTGCGAAAACATAAATCAATAAATAGTAACAAAGCAAAGACATTCAGCCTGTCGTTTAAACAAATAAGGATCAAATAGAAACATAATAAATTAGGTATAAAAAATGGATAAAGTGAATTTTTTTTTTTTTAATGTCAACTTCCAATGACACTGAATAAGAGATAGAAGTATTTGAAATATAGGAAACAAATGTGCTTTAATCGTAATCACAGAACAAAATGAAACAAGGAATGAATTAATAAAGGTGAAAAAAATGATGAAAAAAAAGGAACTTGAATGCATTTAAAACTAAAATTAGAAAGCAATAAAAATTATTGCTTCCTTATTTAAGAAAGTTGATTCTCTTAATTATTAATAAAATTAATACTTAATTAAATTAAAATTCTCTTTACTAATTTATTAATGCTCCTTATTACACATCCCTCTAAGTCAAAAATTTTAAGTGTTGTATAATATAAGATAAATTAAAATTAGACATATATTGATTTCACGTGACTTGGTACTTTTGAGATGTATAGTCGCTAATGCTGATTTATCTCAATTTATCCAAATGCTGTTTAAAATATTACAGATAACAGAATTTGACAAAAGTGAAAATGAAACCTTTATAAAGGAACTACTCTAAAACTCATTAGACATATATAACAAAAATAGGATTTGCGTTGTAAATATAACTCCTAAAATCCAAGAATGAAAGAAGATCATTAACTGAACATTTAAGTTTTAAACAACTGCTTAATAAATTTGTTATCAGCAAAACACAAATCTGAATCAAAGAATTGTGCATTTAAAGACTTTGTTAAAATATTCGTTCTTAACACTTTCAACAACGAATGAATTATTATTTGATTATATTTTATTCATTTTACATTTGCATTTCGAAAAATTAAATAAAATTAGTAGACCAAAAAAATATTTCATAAATGTCCACATTTGTCGTCGATACCAGTCAACTCTAAATTACAAGTCAAAAGTTTTAATGCATTCAAGGCATGTTAATAATAAAATTAATTTCAAAATTCTTTTTTTTATCACTACTTATTTGTTACTACATATAGTCAAACCTGTTTTTGTGCGGTAGATAGGGACCGCATGAAATAAATATTTTTAAACTTCATAAGTAGCTATAAATTATATTGTTTGCAACACATTTAAAAAAAATTTGTATGTGATACTTAGGGACCGCATAAACAAAGTCCCCCATAGAATATAAGTAATCAAAAATTCACGATGTAGTATTACCTCGCATCTAATAATTTTCTTGGTAATGGGAGGGATATATCATCAGGTGGGCCATTTGTTGGTTTTTTTTAAATTTCATGTTATTTTGAAAGTAATCTGTTGTTTTCTTTTTGAATTAATTTTTATTCATAATATGCATTTGACGGAATTTTTTATATAACTGCAAAAAAAAATTTAAACAGATTTGACTTTATTCAAAACAAAAATTTCAACCAACCAAAAACATATCGGTTCAATTTAAATCATTTCTCGGAAACTGATTAGGGGTGAAGTTAAAAGATGCTAAAGTTAGGGTAAAGTTGAAGTGGTTACAGCGCCACGACAACTAAATATCTAGCCACCCTTCCTTCTGATGATTATAAAGTTCATCAAAACAGATACTATACAAATAAATCAATTATGAAGCATAATTATTATGATTCCTAATCTGGCCTAATAAAATCCTTTTCAAGAAAAATTCTATAGTTAAAGCAGATTTCACTTCTCTGATTTGAAGCCTTCAAAACTTTTTCTCAAATAAATCTGATAATAACTTTTTGATAACTGAAAATAGGGTTACAGATTATATATGAAATAAACAAGTTATATAATGAAGTAATTAGGCAAAGCTTTAAATATTTGGTAATTCAATTCCAAATTGTGGAGAAGTTAAACTTGTCTTCTTAATGTCACAGTACTTGTTTTCAGAAGGCAAGGACGTATCTTACCATCACACCTACGATAAACATTAATACTTCTAGCCATTTTCCACATATTTCGAGATATTCTGCCCACACTGATCAAAAAAATATCGTTAATCTTAAATTCTATGTTCTGTTTAAATGGAATTACTATGTTTGCAGATTTTTAAATTCCAAAGATATTCTTCATTTTTATTTTAGCCAAAAATTGACAGAAGAATTTTTGTTTATAGTTATATTTTTTGATCAGCATATTTAATTTTATAGATGGTAATGACAAAATTCGATTACCAATTAAAAATGGGCAGGGATGAGTAGGGAACGTTCCTGGGTATCATTATAACCATAAGTTATTGGTCTCGAATTTAAAATTGCCTCGATTTTAATTAAAGTGGATTTTAATTCAGAAATAGAAAGAGATGCAGATTTTTAAAAAACTAGTTTTTACTGACCTTGGTAACCTCTCTCACCCCACCAAGTACTCTCTCTCTACGATAAATTTCCATTTGCCCTTATTACAAAAATATTTTAGAATTTCATTATGATTCATATTTTCCATATATCTTTAAGTTATTGATTAACTCTTTTTAAATGTTATAGAAATTTCTAAAAAAATCGTAGTACATAGTCCTTTTCGAGCAAAAAACCTTCGTAGAACTAGCAAGAGTGTTTCTGTGCTAAAGTCCATTTCAAGGGTATAACTCACGTGATGGCACAAGTACATAGTAGAATGTAAAATTTGTTACTGCTGCCCTTACTAAGCAAAAGTGCATGCCTGTAATTAAATGGAGGAGATTCAATGATTCTTTCAATAGGTAAAGGTGCAGTAACTTGAGTTCAAGTTTGTAATCATAAAGTTTGCAAATAAAACAGAGATTGAGGATAGCCTTTATAAACTCTCTACCCTTGATTATCCACAATTTCTCTCCCCTTAATAAGTGTTTGCGCAACATCTGCATGAAAAACTGTATGTATCGATTATAAGTTCAGAAAATCGGTGTTTCGATGGAATTAAAATGTTTCCGGTGATGTATTTGATGTGTTGTTTGACAATGCTATTCGCAGCAACTCTTTAAGATGCTGATTATTTAATTGTGAGCGATATTCTGAAATTTCATAGTTGAGTATAAATATTCACAGGGATGTATTGTACAGAAAATTGAAAATAGTCGGCAATTTGCTTTCTCTAAGATAGTATACTTTGTTTCCTACTCTCATTTCCAAAACGGAATCAAGAAAAATGGGCTGTGCTGCATATATCAGAAACTGGGAAGCAATCTTGAATAATATTAATTGGAAAAGGATTAACACAAAAATGCAGATTCGAAACATCCCAGATTGCAAACATAATTTTAAAATTATATTAAATATTAATTGCAATTTTCGTGGTAAACTTAAATATGAAAATATACTGTTCTTCGGAATTACCATTCGTTGATCTACATTGTCTAGTATAACGTCATATACAAAGCAATGTTATTTTTAAATAAAGTATTATGAATTCGCACAATTATTTAACACTTATTTCTACCGCATTTAATTCCTTTTCAGTTAAAATAATTTTTGAGTCTAAAAATAGCAAACGTGTGTCTTTTATGTCAGCATCCCAGAAAAAGTTAAAAACATTAAACCGACGAGGCTTCAGCAGGCTTTATGTATTTATAAAATATACAGACTATTCTTGGATATTGGAGAGTATTATTTTCGGAAAGACTTTCAGAAGTACCTGCTCTACGAAACCTCTGACAACTCCGCAAATTTTCGATAATAGATGTCGCCACAATCAACATCGAATCTCCTAGTTTCTGAGAGATAATTGAAATAGGCTCCTCCTGCGGATTTGAACCTGAGCCCTTCTGCACACCAGCTGCTCAAGTTACAAAGTTGGGCTTAACGGACTTTTGGGAAAAACATAACTAATTATTCTTTTTGTTTTATGTGCTCATGTTTCATCATTTGTGATATATAGGTACTTGATAATAAACAACCAAATTAAAGAATTTTTAGGATTATATAATCTAAAAATTCTTAATTTGGTTGTGTTTAGAGAGCTCATATTATATAAAGTAACTTGAAAGGTAATTCAATGAAGGTATGTTCAATCTCAAACATCAATCAGCTTGAAAAATAGCTCAACTAAAGGTATCAATCATCAAGCAAAAGATAAATCAGTTTACATTTTGTTTATCCATGACTTTAATTTTCCTCAAATTGCTTATGTGGAATCATAGTAATGAAGAAATAACAGTTTTTTTAACAAATATTTTAAAAATATGAAGTGATAAAAAAGATTATCTTATCAGATATTATCTGATATCTTATTTTTGACAAATACTTATTAAAAATATATGGCGTATATCATTCCTTGATTATCGCAAATAAAAGTTTATGTCATTCAATTTTTTTACGAAATAACAGCATATTATAAAAATTTAACGTATATAAACATTCGATAAAGATGTTTCAAATATACGAGGGATTTTGAAAGATTTAGTTATGTTTAATTAGTGATTTTCCACCACCATTTCAGTTATTTACCGAAAGAAAAATACTTATTGATCTCTTGTATAAATTATTTCACTTGTTATCGAAAGGTACTCGAAAAATTCTCACTTCTAGTTTCATAAACATAAACTGTGAACTATTTCTTTGTATCTTAACCAATTCTAATTCAAAAACTTTTCCTAGCCTTTAAAGGGACAATTTAAGTTACCCAAACGGAAAAATTCTAACCCAGAATGCCTAATTAGTCTAAAAAAATCCATGAAATTCAATCATATTACTTCTGCTGAATAGTATATTTTTCTCATGTTAATCAATTTAAACGAGAATGCACAGAATTACATACGCCATACAAAAATACCCTTTAAATATATCCAACATGTACATATTGCGTCACATGGTTACTTATGCAGCAAGCTTTGCAGTAAAAAGTAACTTGGAAATCATCAAGACTTAAAAACAAAATCCTTCCGGATGATTACCAACTCACCTTGGTACTTCAGGGATCAGAATATTAGACAATCACTTAACCCTCAAACATTCGCCATTTTATATTTAAAATTTCTAAAACTTTCTACAATAATCTTCCACTCACTCGTAATTCGGTTTTAAAATCTCTTCCTAGGTATGAAATTTCTTTGTTTAAAAATAGAAAAAGACCGCGTACTGTTCTAAACATATAATACATTGTTTTCTCCTCATTCCTTCTCCTAAAGTGCCATCACTGTAAGCGGCACCTGATGGTGGGCCTCCTTCTATTTTTGTAGTTTTTTCTCATTACTTAGAGATATTTTTATTTTAAAAATCCTCTATTTCTTTCTTATTACCCTACTTTATTCCTATTACTCCTATCTTATTATATATATATATATATATATATATATATATATAATGTGTGGCAAAATATTTCAATGGACAATGATCTACAGCAATGCTTCTACAACTTCAAGATAAAATTGTGGACTACGCAGCCAAAGTACTTTGTTTAAACTACCCAGAACCACATGTACATGTAAATATCAAGAAGTTTTAGAACTTTCTTGAAAGTCCTTTTCACCGTCTTACAAATCCTTTGTCTTTTATGCTCCATGTCAATTTTGACAATTCTTCTCCAATATGATAATTGAGTATTGCATTTTAAGCATAATATTTAATTGTATTTGTAAAAGTATTTCTAAGAAAAATAAAGTCCTTTTCGTAAATAGTTCCAGTCTTCAAAAGCAATTAAAAATATGTCTAAAGTTTGTTAAAAAAAAAATTTAATCAAGAAATATTTATGAAAATGAAAATTGATTTAAAATTAAACAATTATTTGCGTATTTACAATTCTGTAACATAATTTTTAGAATTATTTTTAAAAAAAGATACAAAAAAATGTATCAAATTAAATTAAAAAAAATTTTTTTTAATTATTTTATTTTGTTTTATTTATTTATTTATTCTTTTAATTTCTAAAATATTCTGGCTTATAGATGTTCTTTTTGCTGGCTTTTTTTTTTTTTTTGCATGCTTAAATATTCTTTTGCTTGCTTAAATGTTCTTCTGTTTGCTTAAATGTTCTTTTGCTTGCTTAATTTGTCTTCTTGTTTAAATATTCTTTTGCTTGTTTTGACTGCTTAAATTTTATTTTGCTTCTTTTGATTGCTTAAATGTTCTTTTGCTTGCTTAAATTGTCTTGTTTAAATGTTCTTTTGTTTGCTTAAATTGTCTTCTATTTAAATGTTCTTTCGCTTGTTTTGCTTAAATTTTCTTTTACTTTTTAAATGTTCTTTTGTTTGTTTTGATTGCTTAAAATTTCTTTTGCTTGCTTAAATGTTTTTTTACTTGGTTTAAATTTTCTTTTGCTTGGTTAAATTTTCTTTTGCTTGTTTAAATGTTTTTACTTGGTTACTTTTTCTTTTGCTTGGTTAAATGTTCTTGTTAAGCATTTTATATCATTTTGCATTTTAGACATTCGTATGCATTTATAATTTATAAAATTTTTAAAAATCTATCCGTGCAATTGTTATTAAGTTTTAATTATTAATTGAAACTTTCAGGGGGTAATTATACATGCAAGACATGTACAAAATTGGTCCTACTTGCAGTCAGTGTCCGGAAAATACTTGCTGTGGAAGACAATGTGAACTGGCGGGTGTCAGGTCTGATTTTGATGGTCTTTGCAGTAAGTAGAGAATCTTAATATATTTGCATACTATCTCAAAGGAAATGGCATTGTTTTTAAAACAAAACACAAAAATTCTGATAAATTAAAAACAGTATTTTTTCACATTTATACTTTGTCTAGAGTATAAAAACGAAACATTCAAAATTTTTAAGCAGTAAAAGAATTTGATAACTTTTAGAATCCTATTATTGTGTTTTTTTCCTTTCATTATCAAATTTGAGAAAATATAACAGCAGATTGTTCAAATAGACATCCATAAAAAGCATTAAATCCCAAGTACAAAAAAAAATAAATAAATAAATAAACATTTTTTAAAAAGAAGTGAAATTACGTAATAACTTTTAGAATCCTTTTATAGCATTTTTTCCCTTCATTATCAAGTCTGAGAAAATACAACCGATGTTCAAATTGACATCCATAAAAAGACATATTAAATCCTAACTATAGAAAAACATTTTTAAAAGAAGTGAAATTACGTAATAACTTTTAAATCCTATTATTACATTTTTCCTTTCATTATCGGATTTCAGAAAATATGATAGACAGATTGTTCAAATAGATATCCATAAAAATCATGTCAAATCCATATGAAAAATATATATCAAATCCTAAAAAAATGCAATTATTTGAAAAATGTTTTTTAATAAGTCTGTATGAAGCAATATAAGTAATAACATTATTTATTAATTACATAAATATCCTTAGTAAATAAAATACTTTTTTGTGGTAGAGGCAAATAAATGACACAATAATTACATTCAGCGTATGAATGTGTTGAAGTACATTTAAATCACCAAGCCTAATAGAGAACAAAATCCTTAAATATAGCTTTAAGAAAAAGTATTTTTTCCCTGTATGCATTTAAACGTAAATATTTGAATCAGCTGATATAGTAAATAAAAATGATGTCATATTTTTAAAAAGAAACTTCCTCAACTCTAAAAATAACCTAACTATTTCTTAATATCTAGTTGGAATTAAAAAAAAAAATTATTGATTAATTATGATATTCAGTAGTTATGATTAACAAATTATCACAAAAGATTAGTTGAACATTTTATCTTTGAACTATCAATCTTCTTTGTCATTGACGCTCTTATAAATATTTACTCACCTTTATTTTTTGGTTGTGATGTTTTCAAAACATTAAAAACAACAAATTATTAATATTTTTTGTCACACGCGTGATTCTCTAATCATATATAAATATATGTAATAGGGCGGAGTGTGAAAATTTTTTCTTTTTTTTTTTCTCGAAACTCTTTTCCCGTTAACGCGGAAAGTTGTGAAACAGTTTTAGAAGCACGTGTACCTAATTTCAAATTTTAAAAAATAATTATTTTTTGTTGTTCAATTACGCTATGGCTTCTAAATATGCGAAATTAACTAAAAATTATGTAAATTTTCACTTTTCAGCGTTTTTTGTGTAAAAAAAAGATGGAATAATGTTTTTAAGGCGTTATTCTTAACGTTAAAACGTTAAAAAACATCATTTTTAACGTTACAAACGTTATTAAACGTTAAAAGAAACGTTATTAAAAAAACATAAGCTCAAAATTTTAGATTAATCAATTAATATCTTCTGGTTCGATTTTTAAGTCTTAAAATGGACATTAACTGACTCTAAATGGACACTTACATAAGCATAATCATTTTTTATTAAAAGGTCATTAAAGATATGAATTTTTGCCGTTTATAAAAAGGTACATTTAATTAATCTTATAATCTATAGCCATTTGATTAATCTAAGATAATTTGCTATCTAAAAAAATGGTTCGAAATTTTCATCATTTTATGTTACAATAAAAAATAACTAATTTCCATAATGTATTTTTATTTCTAACAACTTAAAATTTCTGAATGAATTCATGCTAATAAAAATAAATTTAATAAGAAATATTTATACCTCAAATGTTATTAAAGCGAACTTAAAAAGTAATTGAAAACCGGTTCATACAATTTTTTTTTTGCCATTTTCTTTATCATCACTCATTCTTTTCAAATTTTCTTATTTCCTAAATTAATAATAATAAATTTATTAATTAAGAAATTTATTATTATTATTTTATTAATAATAAAATAATAACTTCTAATTTTCTTAAATAATATGTATACATCTGCTAAAGTTTACACATGTTTTACCGAAACTGAACAAAGATTTTTTATTCCTAAAAATTCTATTTTTGAATAATTTTAATTAACAATTTTTTTACATAACAAAAGACACTGAAAACATTTAAGCTTTATCTCCACATCTCGATTATTCGTATGTCTTAAATATTTATTTTATTTATATACTTATCATTGTGAGAATTTTCAGTAAAAATTTTATTGTGAAAAATTGCAAAATCCATATATGAAAGTGAGCGTTAAAAAACGTTATTTATATCGTTTTAAATATGTCTGAGCTTCCCCCACCAAGAAAGGCGAAAGCGACAGATAGTCATTAAATATTTCTTTAATTTTGTTACTGAAAATTGAATAACTGTTGTTCCAGCTGCTTCTATTATTTCCTTACAATGTGTAATCAATTTTGAAATCCTGAATATTTGTTTACGAGGTCTTGTTTTCATTCGAGGGGTACATTAGCACATTCTAGAAAGTTCAGAAACAGGTGTTTTTGTAAATTCATTGAGACGGATGTAGATGTTATTGAACCAATTTTCAAAAAATATTTGGGAATGTTGCGCGTATCTCACAAACAACAATTACGTATTTTTGTCAAATATTTCGAATAGTTGAATCAAATTCTAGAGTATTAATCATATAAGTTTGCAGACTATAAGAATTCGAAATTAAATGATGTAGTTAATGGGAATAAACACAGCCTGGATAAGAATGATATTGATGTTAAATACATTTAATTTTTTATGCATCTAATGTTAAAAAAGTAATTATTTATCTTCTTATTTCTATTCAAACCAACTATATTTCAATAATATTGTCAGCCAACTATTGTCCGTTTTAAGACTTAAATGATGAATTAGAAGATAATTACCTATTACTCTAAAATTGGGCATTTACAATTGTTTCCTCATATATTTACTCAACTTTTCTCTTTAACACGAAGAAAAAAAAACGGAAATTAAAAAAAAAAACATTTAAAGGTGGAAATGTAAATCATTTTCGGCTACTTTTGCATATTAAGACAGTAAAGTGGAATCGGAAGATATTTATTGATTAATCAGAAAATGTTACATGTGTTTTTGAAACCATTCCACAATTTTTCCGCTCTAGCCAGAAAGGAATATCGAAAAGAAATTTTCGCTCCGCTCTATATGTAGTGTTTATGTGGTTGCTATTAGATAATGCATTAAAAGTGAAAAGTCTATTTAGACTGACTCAAATTTCTGAGCAAACATTTTCATCAACAACAAAATTTAGACTACGCACTAAAAGTCTTATTAAATTGATGTAATAACAGGCGTAAAACTTTGTATTTAATGTTTGACTAATTATACATACACACACATATATAATATATATATAGGAAAAAAACTACAGAAAATGCAGAAGTACAAGAAAATTCCACAGGGAAAAAAAGTCGAGGAAAGTTTTAGAAGTACAATCATTTATATAATAATGTTATAATAGCATTCGCTATGCATAAATTTTCATGAGTTTTCTAATTAATTCCATTAAAAAAGTTATTAAAAATAGATAAAAGATAATGTGGAAAAAATTAAGTTAAGATCCAAAATTTACCATTAATAAGATAATGTTGAAAAAATTTTATCTAGGATTCAACAGACGAAATTGAAAATCATTCGACAAACATAAACATGAAAAATGAACGGCAAAACTACCGAGGCAAAAAAAAAAAAAAATGAAACATACAAAAACAGGGTGAGAAAGAAATGTTCCAAAAAATCTTGAAAAATCCATAAGAAATTAGTTTTAATATTTTAAAAATACCTCTTTCTAGGAGTACGACTGGATGCCAGTAAAAACAAATCTAGCGACATATTCCGATAACATGGATCAACCGAGTTTCATGCATTATATACATGTTTTAGTTTTTTCTAATTATCTAAGCTTTCATATTATTAAATCGTATATTGTTCTATATAGTTTAGGAGCAGGCAAACTTTTTTCACTTAGAGAACCAAATTATCACTCTGTATCCATGTCAAAAGCCAGATAAAATTATTAAATAAAACAAATTAATATTTAATGAATCAAAAGAAATATTATGAACTATATAACAGTTTAATGTGAAGATTGTCTTCGAACTACAAGACTAACAATATTGAAGTTAGTATTATTTAAAGATAATCACATAGAATTTCGAAGTTTTCGAAAGTTATCTTTCTCCAAATTTTGGACTTCCTCAGAAGAAACTGTTCACACATATATGTGCTGCCGAAAATAAAAATTATTTTTCTTAGTAATTATCTTAGTAAAGATTAGTGGAAAATATCACGTTTTCTCCCACCATGATTCAACTTCGCTGAAATGAATGGATCAGGGCCGGATCTGGCTTGCGAGTCGGGTATTGTCCATGTGTTCTATAATTAATTCTTTAATGAATACGTGTCGGGAAGATTTGGTTAGTGTTTTCCTTCTATTAATTTGGCTGTTTTCCTTCTATTAATTTGGATGTTTTTCTTCTATTAATTACTTCTAGTTATCCTTCTATTAATTATTTCTAGTTATCCTCCTACAGATTTAGTTAGAGTTTTCCTTCTATTCTATTGATTTGGTTAGTGTTTTCCTTCTATTAATTTGGCTGTTTTCCTTCTATTAATTTGGATGTTTTTCTTCTATTAATTACTTCTAGTTATCCTTCTATTAATTATTTCTAGTTATCTTCCTACAGATTTAGTTAGAGTTTTCCTTCTATTCTATTGATTTGGTTAGTGTTTTCCTTCTGTTTGTTGTATAGATTATTGTTGATGTTTTCCTTTTATTGATAACTTGTATTACGAATTACAGCTCTTGTTTGAATTTAAGTAATAAATATATATTATGGATTTTGTTGCAATTGCAATCTCGTATGTTAACTTATGCCTCTCTTATGAATTTTTAAGAAGTCTACTGACTGTTGATCCACATTTGTGTGTGTGGTATATATATTAAATACATTGAGATTTTTTAAATAATTTAAACGGTAAAATGAAGATATTAAATGATTGTCATTATAATATAATTTCTTTATTCAAATTTACTCTGTTTACAAATTCTGGCCAAATATGCTTTTTTCAGGCTCAATTCTGGTAACTGTGGAGGCATTTTAATCACAATTGTAAAACAACCACAATCGAACATGTATGTTTTGGATTGTTATGATAACAGAACTTGAAACCCTTTTGTAGACTTAGATTTGGGTTGATGATTTTAATTTTTTTGTTTAAGATACCAATAATCTTTTAGTAATCTATGGCTTCATCAATAAATTTGAACTTATCTACTCCGGAGGATGATATGAGCCTCAATTTCGTAAATCCTCCATCGCTATGTTTAACAGCTGGAAAGTTATTGTTTGAAATTTTCTTTGATTTCTTCCAAGATAGAAATGCAACCATCAGCTCCGAATACATTAAATTTGCATTCATCAATAAATAACATTGTCTTTTTGTATTTTGGGCTGATAAAATTTTAATTTTTTTATTCTTTACACTTATAAAGAATTTCTTTAAAGCCAGTCAGCCGTGATATCTGGCTGATTGTTTGAACTGTTTGGATCTAAATACACACTAGATCTACATAATGTTTAAAGATAATGTTCTTCAAATTCTGGCTGTAAATTTCATATTCCATAATCTTAGATTGGCATCAGTTTTTCGAACTATGATTGGTTTTATTCTATCAGACAGCTTAATTGGCCTGTCTGATCTTGATTTACTGTTTCTTCTACAGTGCATTTTATAACGTATTATGATAAAAAAAAAACCAGTCGGATAACTTTAACAGTTTAAGTAATTTCGTGTTCGATAATCTTTAATTGGCATCAGTTTTTCGATCAATTTTTGATTGGCCTCTCTGATCTTGGTTTTTACTGTTTCTTTTACAATGCATTTTATAACGATAGAAAAAAAACATGGAAATAGTTACCAATTGTTTTTTATGATAGAAAACAATTGGTTAACTTTAACTGTTTAAGTTATTTTTCTATTAATATAACAATTTTAATCACAAAGTAATGATTAATTTACGAATTTATAACGATGTGTGCTTAATATTCTAATTATGTAAATAAATACCAGATAAAAACAATTTGACGGTTTTGTTTTAATGTGGCCCCGCTTTTCAGAAAAAAATATTTCTGGTCCAAAATTAGTGCAAGACAGACAAACTTAATAAGAGTCTAACGAAAGTCTTACGAAAAAAACTTATAATTTTTAGGCTTAAAATTATTATTGTTTATATATATATTTTTTAATTTGAAAAATATTTAATTATTAATACTTTTTCGAAATTATAATCGTAGACTTTTGCAAAAAGTACTGTAGCAACTGGAAATAAATCTTGAACTGAATAATTAGTAAATCAAACATCATATATATGTAATATATATCATTTAAAGTAAAATAAATTAAACAAGATGAATTTTTCAGATAATTTATAGCTTAAAAATTTATTTTCTGATTCTTATTTGATTAATCGCTTTAATTATTATACTATTAAAGTTGAATTGATATATTATTATACAAATTATATTAATATAATTTTAAAAGTAAAAAAAATTAAATTTCTGATTTTTTACTTCAGTTAGTTCAATCAGAGGGTTTCTTTATCATCATATAATTCATTACAATATATATTTTTAATTTAAAAATTAACTGTATCAAGAACTGATGATTAGAGAAAATCATTAGTTCGTATTCTGATTATTTGTTTACTACTTAGCCGTTAGATGGCACTGCACGATTTATGGATTTGACATTGAGTTGATAATGATAAATTGGCGAAATTCTGCAAGTAGCGGACGATTCTATTTTCGCGTCTTTCGATTTTCAGAAGCGGCAATTGTGTTACCAGATTTTATCTTGATTGTTCATAATGTGTTCATAATGCTTTTACATTAAACATAATTTCGTAAACCGGATTTAGCAGGACCTAAATACTGCTTTAAATAAACGGAATTTATGAAGTAGACGAAATTTTAGTTTCTAAAGGAAAGAACAGAAAAATCGTTGTCTTGCAAATTTTTGTAAAAGAATGGCGTGACTTAGCTTCTTCCACATTACAGAAAGTTATCTATATAAGATTTGCATTTTATCTTTCTCATTACATTTTTCCACTTGACTTATTTATACTGTTTTTTGTTAAAAAAGAAATTTGCAAAGTAGATGAAATTCTAATACAAAAAATAAAAGCTATGAAAAATTGTTATCATTCAAATTTTTAAGAATGCCGTTACGTTTAAAGTGTCCGAAATTGCAAGAACTTCTATATAAGATTTACCTTTTATAATTCTAAATGTATTTTTTTTTTTCCATTTGTTTAGTTAAAATATTCGATACCAAAAAAAGAAATTTACAAATTAAACGAATTTGTATCTAAAAAGAAGGAACGAAAATCATTAGCGGGAAAATTTTCGTAGCTAACATAACAAAAATGGCTTAACATAAACAAAAATGTGAAAAATGTATCTATAAGATTTTATGTTTTCCCAATACATTTTTATTCAACTGAATTTAATTTTAATTTTATTTTTATGATGATAATTATTCACTTGTTTTATTCTAAAATAAAACTCTTTTAACAACTTATAGGTATTCATATTTTATTTTTAATTCAATCGTCATATATTAAGATAAAAGCTGACATAAATAGGTCATAATGAAAAAAGCTCAATTAGCTAAATGATAAAATTTAAATTCCTTAAGCTAAGCTTGATTATTTATTAAATAAATTTATTTACAAAAAAAAAAAACTAGCATTTTTGGCAATATAAATTCATAATATGGTCAAATTTTTAAAAAAAAAAGCATCTGATTACCTACCATTTCCAATAAAAAACATGAAAGATTTCAAAAACTGAAAAATAATGAATTAAATTAGAAAAAAAATATTTCTTAACTCAAACGACAAGTACTTATTTTGAAGATAATTCATATAATTTTCAAATATATCAGAAAATTACATTATATATATATAATTATTCGGAAAATCATATATGATTATATGAAATATTAATTATATGAAAAATCAAAGCAAAAAAATCGTCTGTTTTAAAAAAATAACGACTATCAACGACTAAGTTTAACGACTTATCAACTTCAAAGTGACTTTTTAATTCTAATACTTTTGCCACCTGTTGTTTACATTTTGTCTACTACATATCTGTAATAGAAATTTTCTGCTTCTACCTCAATGACCGATTTTAATATTTTAATAAATCAATGTCCAATGTTCAAAACCTTATCTTAGGAAATATATTACAAAGAAATATTAAAACTAAGAATTAAGTTTTTTTTTTATTGCCATACAAGGCCCCAAAAATGATAATGAAATATTTCATCAAAAATTAATTCAAATAATTGAATTTTTTACTAAAAATCGCTCTTAAAACTTATTTTTAATGTTGAGAAAAAATGTCAATGAAAATCTCTTTCACATCGTAAATAAACATAAAGTACAGTTTGTATTTTTTTAAAAAGTTGTTATCTCACGTCAATTAAAAACTGTGACACAGAAAATTCATGTTAGATTTATGAAAACACAGTTAAATATTTTTAGAGGTGTCTAAGGTAGTTACAAATAAGTTTAAATTTTACATAAATATTGCAGCATTACTAGAAAAATTTTTATGTGGCCTGAGTACTTGATTTTTAGTTAAAACCACTAATTAGAAACCAACAACAACAATAATTAGAAACAATAACAACAGCAATAATTATAAAACAATATTAACAACAACAATTAGAAACAATAACAGCAACAATAATTAGAAAGCATTAACAACAATAATTAGAAAACAATATTAACAACAATATTTAGAAAACAATATTAAAAAATATTAACAACAATAATTAGAAAATGTTTTTTTGTGAAGTGAATTTTCAAATTGTCTCATGAAGTTTCAAATGAAAATATAATTCATTCATTATAAATATACAGCATATAACATTTCTCCAATACAAAAAAAAATATCATTCATTAAAAATGTTTTTAAATTAACATTTTGTGCAAGATTTTCTCGAAAATTGATAGATTTAAAAAAAAATAAAAAATAATTAATTAAATAATAATTAATTTAATAAAATAATTTTATTTAAAAAAAAAGCATTTTACATGCTGACATTTATTATCACAGAGGCTGAGACAAAATTACTATCAAGACGATATGTTATGGTTGGAAATGTACGATCTAGTTAGATAAAAGTTGATTATTTAAAAAAAAAATATCTTCTCAGAATGATGAATATGATGATATTCGGAAGGATATTCTTAATTATTTAAATTATATTATTTTTTAACATGATAATTTATTTCTTGACATAAAATATTATTTGTAGTCCTATTAGATTTCTTAAAATTGTTTAAATTAGCAGGAATAGAAGGAAGATCTTATGTTATGAAAGGAAGAAAAATTGGAAATTTTTTTGCCAAAAAATGGATACTTAGAACAAATATAAGCCCCAATAATTATTTCATTAATTATCATTAATTTCCCATTAATTTATTAAGCATTAATTTTATTTTTATATTGTCAGTTGAAAGATACTATATAATTTTTCTTTTTAGAATAATGCTAATTTTATTTTAATATAATCTTTTTCAGAAAAGTTTTCTTAATATATTAAAATATCAGATATCAAAAAATATTACTTATTAAAAATCAGTATGACATTGCATAATATAACATATGGATTTCCGCGTTTTTGTACAGATTTTTTATTTTATATTTACAAAATGGGAGAGAGATGACAATTGAAAATGGCCCATAAAAATGCCGATATTAATTAATTTTAGATGACTTTTAAAAAAAAAAATCAAAGCAATTTCATGAAATTAATTTAATATGATACAAATAGTCAGAATTTTTAAATTAGGACATTCTACATAAAATTATTTCTTGTCACAACTTTGAAACTTACGATTCATTTTAACATTTTTAATATAAATTAATTCGGAGTAAATCATTTAATAATCCTGGAATGTAATTTACCAATTCATTTTCAAAAAAAAAAATTTTGAAATTAAATGATTTTTTCGGTAGATAAATATTAACAATGGTGTTGCACCAATGGAATCTTTTGATGTTTATCTATTATTTAACTAACAGCTAAGACAATTTATTTAAAAATACGTCAGACAGCATGTTCTAAGCCCATTAAATATTCAAGATGGTATATTGTATGTTCTTCTTTAATAATACAAATTATACATAAAATTACTTTGCAACCACAACTTTGAACCTTACGATTCATTAAAAAAATTTTTTTTAATATTTGTTAACCCTGACAGTTTGATTTTAGACTATTCTCGTTTTAATCAATATCTAGATTTTATTTAAAAATCCAGGCATGTAAAGCCATAACATACATTTACCAATTCATTTTCATAAAAAAATTTGAAATTAAACGATTTTTTTCCGGTAGATAAATATTAGTAGATTTAACAATAGTGTTGCGTCAACTGATATTTTTGATATTTATCTGTTATTTAAATAAATAAGCTAAAATAATTTATTTAAAGAATACGTCAGACAGCATGTTCTAAGCCCATTACATATTCAAGATGGAATATTGTATGTTCTTCTTTAATAATACTAATTCTACATGAAATTACTTGCTACCAAAACTTTAAGTATTACGATTAATTTTTAATTTTTTAAATTACTTGCAACCTAATTTTTTTAAATTACTTGCAATTAACTATTGTTAACCATTATTATTTTTATTAGATTAATTATACTTATTTTTATTAAATTATTATTTATTATTGTTATTTTTATTAAATTATTATTAATATTGTTATTTTTATTAAATTAACTATTATTAAATTAGTATTCTCGTTTTTAATCAATGTCGATTTTTATTTAAAAATCCTGGCCTGTAAAGCCATATCATTCATTTACCAATTCATTTTCGTAAAAAAAAAAAAATTAAACGATTTTTTTCTGGTAGATAAATATTAATTCATTTAACAATGGTATTGCATCAACAAACTCTTTTTGATTTTTATCTGTTATTTAAATAACAGCTATGACAATTTATTTAAAAACATACGTCAAACTGCATGTTCTAAGCCAATTAAATATACAAGATGGAAATATTGCATGTTCTTCTTTAATAATACTAATTCATTTTTGGCAAGAAAAGTATAAATAAAGCCTTTCTTCCGGTAGATATATATTATTAGATTTTCAACAATGTAACATCTACAGACTCATCATTTTCATATATATTTGTTATATATACAACAATCGAACTATTTTGTTTTAAAAATATGTCAGATTACATGTTTGCAAGCCTATCAATTAAATATTGTTACCAAACTCACTGATGCAGAGCCAAACGTGGACTGGATACATCTTCCTTAATTATAGGATAGTAGCTTCCTTAATGTAACAACACAGTAGCAACAGTGCAATCATTTTTCGCCCATGAACGTTTTTAGCTGTAGGCAAAATCGTTAAACAATAAAAGGAAAATAATCATAATTAATTCGATCTACATTAAAAATAGTTTCAATATCGGGTGTGATATGTCATTGTGATATGAATAAAAAATTTTAGATCTATTTTATGTTAAATAGCAATGCTTGTGTTTGGTTTCATTTTAAAAACTTTACTTCTCACGATAGATATTTAAAAAAAAGATATGGCAATCATGAAACTGAATATACGAGATATATGGTCGTAATCTAAATGACATCAGGCAATATTTTTGATAAGATTGCATTTGAGATATTTATATTTTGATATGCTTTCATCTAAATGACAGTAATCGTGTTTTGTTTTATTTTAAAAAGTTTACATCTTATAAAAATCATTTAAAATACAATTTTTATCCAACACATTGATAATTATAAATAACAACCTTATACCACATAAGACATTATTATGTTTTATATAGAAAGTAATAATGACAAGATTTTTTTGTTTATTTTAAAATCGCTTCTTTTATTCTTATAAGGCCATATTTAAAAATTCAGGCCATAAATAAAACCACAAATTATTAAAAAAATCTTGTGTTCTTACAGTAAACACTTGCCGAGAGGGGGAGTTATGTCATTAATATATATCATGCATCGTAAAATCATTTTCCGCAAATTAAACTTTCTGTGGAAAAAATCTGTTTTGCATACTTTATTTAATTTGAAACATACCTAATTTAAAAAAATTAAATATCGATGTAATTAAAAAGAAAAAATGAAACAATTGTATTGAAAAGGATTTTTAAAGCTACTTAATAAATAGGTACATCATATAATTATTTTTTTAAAGCTACTTAATTAATAGGTACATCATATTATTATTATTTTTTTTAAAGCTGACGAATTTTGCTTGAGATAATACAATGGCTCTATAAAAATTTCTCTTTAACCAATGTAGATTCAATTCATCTCACAAAGTATCTTCTTCTTTATTCATTAATTTCAATTTCCATTGGAAAATCAAATAGTCCTTGTAGGTTTTTTTTTTCACTTCTTGTATGTTAAAAGCCGTTTATCTTATTATTCGCAATCGCTACTATCACTATCAATTGGTGTTGCAAGGTTGTCCAATTCTTTATTCGTCATTTTTCTATCGTCACTTTCGATTAATTAATTCCTTCACATCTCCTTTTTTCACATTACCGGCAATTGCTTTTGCAGTTTGTACAAGTTCTTTGATTTGATTTTCAGAAGATGGAAATCCTTTTAAATTATTGCAACATCTGGGCTGTTCTGTGGAAATGAAATCATAACATGTATGAACGAAATTCTAACGTTTGTACAAATTAAGTGTAAATAATTTATGTAGCACGTATGTGCAAAATCACTTTGCAAATCCACCATCGGAGGGTTTACTGCGCGTGAAATTCGTCGTTACCAAAATTGTAGCGTTTATTTCATTATTTATTTCATTCCTTTAATCTTAACTTAATGCTGAAAACGATAAAGAATTTTTGTTGGGAAATATTTTTGCCTTTCAAAATGGCTTGATCCATTATTACTAAAATATTTTAAGCTCATACATTTCATTAACATGCTTTTATGTTTCACTTACATTCAATATAAATTATAGGAGTTATAAAGCATAGTATACAGTGAGCCTTTGTATTTTCATTTTGAGAATACTTTTATATGATACAAATCATTTTTAGGTTTACAGATCATATCTTTCAGACTTTCTTAACACTAAATTTTTTACATATTTTCGAAAGTTTTAAGTGTCAAATATTTTGAAATAAAATATAAAGAATATATAGGGAAATGCTACAAATTTAATACTATTTAAGTCAAGGGAATGTATATTTGCCGTTCTTTATTATTAAACTAACTCCATGTTGCAAAGAAATTTTTAATACAACTCAGCTGTTTATTTATGTAAAAACTCAAACGTGTTAAGCAATTTACATGGGAATCAAATTATTCATAATTTGGGCATAATCATTTGGGGTAGTCATAAAATTTTGAATAGATATTTTTAATACCTATTTTCTTTTGAAAAACAAAAGCACTGATAATTTTTTCATTTTTTTTTTCAAAGTAAAAAAGTTGTATTCGAAAATTAAATTGAAGCTTTACAATGCCATTTACTTCTAAATTCTAAGAAGACAAATTTTGAAAATATTCCAAGTCCGAAGGGTATCCAAATATTTTGAAAATGTAGTAATTATAGCTATACCTTCAAGCCGACATATTTATGACAATCAGGTTTTTCGTATTTAAAGTTAACAAAGATAAAGCACTGTTTATGGTTTACTGATTCACATACTTAACATTAATCTAATTTATTCTAATTGACTAAAAATACCTCCCCTGTGAACGACTGGTGACATGCAGAAAAATACAAGCCTCTCATTAATAAACATTTTGCTTCTTTTAAGATTCTTTTGTAAATTTATTTTGCTTAATAAATGTTAATAAGAGCGTGAATTTGAAAAAAATTACCAAACCGATTGTCGCTTTATTCTATGTGCTATATATGTATGTATATATATGTGTGTGTGTGTTACCGCTAAAGCTGGAAAACCGTTATTGTGTACGTTACTAGATGATCATCAGATTAACTAATTTGCTCCCTTAACGTGCGGAATAAAGAGTTTTCCACATTTTACTAAATAATGTAACGATAATGTTGACGGTTTCTGTATCTTAAAAAAGTACAAAAGTTTAGCTAAAGTACAAAAGTTTGTTTCTTTCATTTCTATTCTCTACTCTTTTCCCCTCTCCCTCCACAAGTTTTGTTTCGCCGGCGTCTTGTCGGCGCCTGTTGTTTTTATATGTATTCAGTGATCCCGTTGTTTTTATATGTATTCAGTGATCCGGGTGTTTTTATATGATTTCAGTGTTCCGATGTTTCAGTGTTTCCGTTTTTAAATGAAGAAGATATCCCTGCTGTAGAAATATATTTACGTTAAACAGCAATGAAACAATCCCTTGGTACTGGTAGGGTTTCAGACAACGTGACTGGGTATCTAAATGTACCACAAATGGGTGTGCTTGTCTTTTTCCAATTGCTATGTAATTCAAAATGTCACCATTCTTTAGATTGCACTGATAAGTAAGCATAATTGTATCATATGTTTGTTTTGCAACTTTATTTCCTTAATTGTAAAAATATTTTTAATCGTTTACTTCTTTGTATTATTTTTTTTAATTGACTGATTCTGTCAACTAATTTGTTGATTGTTTAATTGCATTCACTTGATTCTTTAGATATCGAATAATAAATAAATAACATTATGTTAATTTACGCGTACAGAAAATCTGCTGTTGTTCCAGCAAAAATCTAATTTTCATTTTAACGAGTGCCTAGTAGGTAATGTGCAGATTACCTAGATAGTTTGAGAAATTAAACAATTTTCGGCATTTTAACGAATCTCCCTAGTTAATCAGCACATTATCTAGATAATATGTAGAATGACTGATTTCTGCACTTTAGCGGAAACATATATTTAAGTAAACTTAGCAATGTAGTGTAGAAATTCGACTGCGATAAATTGTTCATACAGGTGTACAATTTGCGATATATTGATACAATTTTCGGTATATTTTTCATGAAATATTTTTCTTTTGGAAAGTCGATATAAAATAAAGATTAATAATTCTTTGGTTGAGTAATAACGAAAGCAGTTATTTGTTGCACGTTTCTGTACGTTGTGTTATTTCCAGGATTTCTAACACGCGTGGAAATTAAACATGACAGTCCCTAATTCCTCTCCCCGTAAAATATTTACTGTTCCTTCTACTATTGTTGGGTTGTTCGTGGAATACCACATGCAGCCTCAAACTGTTAAAAAAATTATTTTAAAGCATACTAATCGAAAAATCTTTAAAGTGAACAAACAACCATTAAAGTGAATTTATCAATTTATTATTCATTAAAATCATCTGTACATAGAGAAAGATTATAATAATGAAAATAATATATCAAGCATATATATTACTAAAATTTACAAAAGCTTATTTTATAATTCATAGTAGTAGTTCACGAAATACCTAGAATTGAGAAAGAAAATATCAAAGATAAAATAAAATTAACATTCAGCATTAGCAAAAATAATTCTAATTTATGTAATGCAAATAGATACAATATATTGATAAGCAGTTTCTGACTCATTTTGAAATAGCAATTTTTAATGAAATTAAGTAGTTCATTAAATTTAATATTCACGCTAATTAATTATTTCCCGTTGCAACAGCAGCTTTGTAATCTTCGAACATAAATTTTAACAGAATTAATTAAAAGATAAGAATTTGCTACCTACACCTTCCACTCCTTTATCTCAAAACTTGAAACCTCTTATCTGAACCACTCAACGGGGCTGAAATATCTCTTGAAATTCAATAACCAAGATGTTTGATTAAGAGTCCATTTGTGTTCTTTTTATCTTTGCATACATGCATGAATGTATATATCAATTCCTGCAGTAGACATTTTTCAGTTCAAAGTAAACATTCTTTTTACTTTGATATTTCATTTTGCCTGCATTTTCAAAATCTAGTTTTATCTTAATATAATTAGTTCTTTAAATGTGATATTCACAGGATATAATCAAAATAAGATTTAAAAAAACCCGTGTTCAACAAATAAATAAATAAAATAGAATAAAATATGATTCCTTACGGCAGTGGTTTTAAGCCGGTGAAAACAGATTGAAATTGAAATGTTTATTTTCTATTGCATTTTTTTACAAAAAGATCAGCCAGTTTTATATCAGTGGTTCTCAAACTTCTTGAAGTGTGAGAGCATTTAAAATCTAATAAGTAAATGTAGGCGCACTATATACAACACTCTGAGAAATATGTTATAATAGTTAAGTCAAATATTACAGAAAAAAAAAAGATGCAATAAAAAATAAAAGTAAACACATCCCAAGTTTATTTATTCTTGTGTTTATGAGAAACAAGAGCCTGAAGTGTCCTAGCTATTTTTTTTCAATTTTTGGCCATATATATAAAAAAAGAAGAACTGTCACAATACATTCGACAATACATTGAAAATGTCTTTTTATACTTTTGTTCAAAGTTTTTTTAATTATTGATAAGCATTCTTCTTTTAAAGAAGGATTCAATAGAAACAATTCCCTGTGTTTAATTCCCAATCACGATCAGTGGGTATAACTACAAGTTCTTCGTCTTACACTGCAATGGAAATTTATTAACAGTAAAAATCACATAGACGCTAATGCTTCTAATAGCCAACTATGGAAGTTACTGCTTCTAATTTCTCAAAAGTATTGTTCGGCATATTCGCTCTGTTTGACCTTTTTATGAGAATAAAAGAAGAAAAATTAGAGCAAGCAAAAAATTTAGTTGTTTATTAAAAATTCTGTCTTTGAACGGGAGAGCTGACAAAGAAAAAGCCACCTTTTTATATATGGACACCTATTTCTCTGGTATACCCCAGGGCGCACCTAAAAATCTTCTTGGTCGCACCCTTTGAGGTTACTGGTGTAGACCAACAAGGCTTCAACCTCTCGTGCCCAACTGGGTAATGTATGCAGCTCAATATGAAATCGTAAACTTCCTTAAAATATTTGAGATTTATGTATTCTGATTATTTATTTTTGAATCCTTATTATACAAAAATAATTAAGAGTTATTTTAATTTATAAATCTACATAATCTTCTAGGATGCACCCTTTGAGAACCACTAATTTATACACATTTTTATGATCAATCTTTAAAGATGTTAAATCTTTAAAGAAATAAGCGAATTGCAAAACACTGTCTAAAAAATATTGCATTTTTATTGAAACGATCCTTGATATACTATGCAATTCTGGCAATCTTCCATTCAATGTCAATCTCCAGTCTTCCATGCGATGTCAATCTCCAAGTTCCAATCACAATCTTCCAATCAATGTCAATCTCCAATCATGCCAATCTTCCATTCAATGTCAATCTCCAATCACGTCAATTTTTCATTCAATGTCAGTATCCAATCTCAATCTCCAAGTTACAACAACCACAATCTTCCATTCACTGTCTAAAAAATATAAAATATAAAACATTAACACTTCCATTTATTATTTCATAACTTATTACGAAAACAACTCGATTACTTCTTTGAACACAAGTCATTTAAAATAGCGTTCTTTCAGTAAACAAGCTGAACTAATGAATTAGGTTGAAAGATGCCAGTTACGTTTTGTACTAACATCCTTAAAAAATAAATATTTTTGTCATCATAATTGAAGTATCGTATTTTAATTTATTATAGAGACTGTGAACTCCTTTGGCCCACAGCCAGAATTTCCGCGTGGAAATGTTTACTTGTGGTGCAACTTTCGCGAAGGTCATCCCAACTCTGAATGGTGTGAGTTTATCATCGAAGGCGCAAGAAACTGGAAAACAAGAAAGGTGGCTACAGGTAAACAATTTTTATTATGTCTTGGTCTAAAAAAAGTCAGAGAATCTCGAAAATAAGTTATTTTTAGACAATGGCCTAAAACATTGAGTGAAAACATGTAGGTAGTGATGGTGTAATGAAGTATTGGTGAATTAATCAAAGGCGTTTTCCAGATAATTGATTGGATGTGTCATTTACAATGGGAAAAAACGTTTTTCAACATCTTTTATTCCATCGTCTTCAGTTTTACTTAAAGGTTGTGACGAATAATAAAAATATGTTCATTAATGCATTGTTTTATATGTATGCAAGACTTAAATACAGTTCATTTATCTCCTTCATTAATTTGTTGAACAGAACATTGTTAGGATTAAATCATGAATTATTTATATTTTCGTATGTGTGTCTCTGAAAAATGTAATGCTAATTTTATTAAAATTACAGTAATGTTACAAACAGTTTGATTTCATTTTCCTATTTATAAAAAGACATCTCTGCCTTAAATAAAAGTCTATGCTTTCGATATTTAACGAATGGCAAAATTAAAAAAGCCTATTAGAAATATATAGAGAATTCTGAAAATGAACTGTATTTAAAAGGAAAATGATTATGCTGCAGTTTTTCATGCATTTATTTAAATAGCACATTTAAATTTTTCGACTTCAATTCAAAATTCAATTCTTTGACTTCATCATTTTAGATTCTCCGACACAAAGGCCTCACTCATAATTTATTCCATTAATAATTTCACTCATAATTTAGGGTATACAATTGAATACATTGCAAACATTCATACCAAGCATGGAGTACGAGTCAATAAATGACAAATAAAAGTATGAATGAATACATAACAATGCCAAGAAATATTCTATGCATAGGAGTCAATACATGACAATGACAAACATTTTATGCATAAGAATTACATTTGCATTAAAATTACAAAGTGCAATAAAAGGATTTTTTTTGAAGTACAAAATAATCCCTCGTTCTCCAAAAGTACTCAATGAGGTTTATAAGATGCAAATTTTAAACAAAAATATAATGTATAAAATAAACGTATAAGCCCAAACAAAGAACCCACAGGACAGAATATCACTTCAAATAATTACAGACATATCAAAAATCACCAAAAAGGACCAAATATTTCAATGACTAGAAACATGACAATGGCTAGAAACATTCTATGCCTACGAGTCAATACATGACAATCACTAGAAATATTCTATGTATACGAATCAATACATGACAAAAGTACGAGTCAATACATGACTAGAAACATTCTATGCATACTATGATGTTTTGAGAATTTCATATCCTCAAAATAATACGTGGAGGCTTTTATTTACACAAAACAAGATTATCAAAGCTTCATATGAGTTCAATGAGCGAACCAAAAAGCCCAAAATAGTTATGATAATCTTTGATGAAAGTTGTAGCAAAAAGTACGTGTTGTCTAGGAAATTTTTTATTATTATTAATGTCGAAGGTGAAGGGTAATTTATAAATTTGCAATATAAGTGATTACTTAAAACTAGAAAGTGCAATAAAAAGAATGTTTTGAAGTTCAAAATAATCCCTCGTGCTCCATAAAATATTCAGGCTTATTAGATATATATTTTAAACAAAAAATTTTCAGAAAGCTAATTACATTGAATAAATGCATAAAAGGAAGTGTTTACAAAAACGTATTAGCTCAAAAAAGAATCCATAGGACAGAATATTACTTCAAATAATTACAGACATAACAAAAACTCACTAAAAGACCAAATATTTCAATACACTTGACAAGGTCAGACAAAACTTAAAAGGCCAGGAAATAGAGATTGTTTTTTAAAGTTGGCTTCAACAGGTCTCTTAGCTGCTGAAGTTTCGTGCAATACTGGAACAGAAGTTCGAGATAATGGTCGCCTTGTCTACAAATACTGTGCAAAATCATCTTGTCTACTAATCCTGTTCAAAATAGTTAGCAAAGTAAAAAGGAAGGGTTTGAAAAGTAAATTGAGGGGTGTTTGCAATTTTCTCCTGATTCAGCAACTTTAATTCGAAAATCAACTGGAAAAGGATGAAGTTATCAATAAAAATCGTTTATTTCTCACTGTATGTTTATTATCTAAGAACTCTGAATAAATCTGGATAATATGCTGTTGGAGCTAGACTAAATAAGATCTTCTGTCTTGAAACGCTTGTTGTTGTGACTAATCCTCAGTGTCAGGTAGCGCAGGACAGACACCCAATAAGTTTACTCATGGATGAAGGGCAGCTTCTGTTGTGATACAATATCCGTAGATAGAAGTCTGATTTGGCTCCGAGTCTGTGAAGAAGGAGGGCAGTACCTTCCAGGAGGACTTTTAGGAGAAACAACCTCGTAACCTCTCCTCGTTATGGAAACAGGGCCTACAACAATGCCAACAGCGGATTGAACCGCGATACACGTTGCCACTGAGCCACGAGTTGGGCTCTTGAAACGTGAATGATTTCGAGAGATAAGAGGAAAATTCAAAATAAAATGAAGATCAATAAATTTAAATAAACATATCTTCTTTTTTTTATCTGGAATATGTTAAACAAAGTAAAATATTTATGATATACCTTGAAATAATTTAGGTTAGAAATAAATCTCTTGTATTCTTATTTACTCTGAATACAATACGATCGAAAGTAATTGCAAACAAATGTCACTTCATATTTTTGACATAGAAGTTTTAAATAACTGATAAAGGTATTGTAATAGTAAACAATATTTTCAAGATTTATTGTCAAGGATTAGTGTATGAAGAGTTGTTTTAACTTTCCCACGAATTATCAAAAAAGTTCTGTGTATATTTTAGAAAAGTCCTTCTAATACCAGAGCAGAGATAAGGATGATTTTTTGTACATATACAAATTATCCAGCTTTAAATTTAAAGTCTACTATTATATAGATTCATTGATCTTTTTTTATCCTTTCAATCACGAAGAATAAAAAAAATTACAACAATATAAATATTATAATATACAAAATATACATAACTTATAACAAATATACAAAAACTATATTGATTCATTGATTTCTTTTTATCCTTTCAAACAGGAAGAATAGAAAAAACTTATAACAATACAAATATTATATTATGCAAAATACAAATAACTTATAACAAATATACAAAAATAATTGTAACAAATATATTATTTCATAATTAACGCCTGAGTTTATAAAATGTTTTCATATTTTTGTTAATTTTCTAATTGTTTTTATGGTACTTTCATGCTCCTTGGAAGACACACTACAGCGTCAGATAAAAAATTAAAAATTTTAATCAAAAACAGATAATTATAACAAATCTCAGCATTATTTGTGATTCTGTTTTGAATTTTTAATATTGTACTCGCAGTGACAAGTTATTTTTGTTATTGAATCCCATTAAAAAGCCTGATAATATTCATACATTATCAACCAAAGATAGGCTTGTTGTTGTGATTCATCCTCAGCGTCCTGCAGCGAGAGTCGGACATCCCATGAGTAGTCTACTCATGGATGGAGGAAAATAGGCAGCTTCTGTTATGATGGAGCTCCCATGAGTAGGACGGACATCCCATGACTAGTCAGTCTACTCATGGATGGAGGAAAGGGGACAGCTTCTGTTATGATGGAGCACCTGTAGGTAAAAGCCTGATTTGGCTCCGATTCACTGAAAAGGAGGGCAGTGCCTTTAGGGGAACTACCCTGCTTTTGAGTATCGTATGGGAGAAAACCCAGAAAATTCCCACCAGGCAGTCTAGCAACATCACAAACGCCATCGATTGACCTCGTTTTTGCAACAGCGCCTACAACAAAGCCGCCAGTGGATTGAATCTCTGCCCTTAAAGTTCACCAGCGGGCCACGTTGCCACTGAGCCACGAGTAGGGCTCATGGAATCTTACAGAAAAATACATTTCAAGATAAACTCTTCGCTTAATCAGTATCTTCGTTTTTGAAAAGATATATTTAGTTTATAAAGTGATCTAAAACACACTTAGGAATCACGCATTACAATTTGGGACTCACTGCCTCAAATAAAAAAATTAGAAATTTTAAACAAGAGCTGAAAATGATAACAAATGTATATATTAAATGCCAATATAATTAATATGCCCAATGGCAATAATTAATATGCCATTAAATGGCAATATCATTAATATGCCATTAAATGCCAATATGTCATTGAATTTTAAATGTTGTGTTCGAAGCTTTTAAAAGATATGTTTAGTTTATAAAATGATCTAAAACACACTTAGGAATCACGCATTACAATTTGGGACTCACTGCCTCAAATAAAAAAATTAGAAATTTTAAACAAGAGCTGAAAATGATAACAAATGTTATATATGCCATTAAATGCAATATAATTAATATGCCATTAAATTAAATAATATGCCATTAAATGGCAATATCATTAATATGCCATTAAATGCCAATATGTCATTGAATTTTAAATGTTGTGTTCGAAGCTTTTAAAAGATATGTTTAGTTTATAAAAGTGATCTAAAACACACTTAGGAATCACGCATTACAATTTGGGAATCACTACCTCAGATAAAAAATTAGAAATTTTAATCAAGAGCAGAAAATGATAACAAATCTTATATATGCCATTAAATTCCAACATAATTAATATGCCATTAAATGCCAATATAATTAATATGCCATTAAATGCCAATATATGTCATTAAATTTTAAATATTGTGTTCGAAGCGAAAATATTTTTTAATTATCGAATCCCATTAATAGCATTATACTATTCATACATTGGCATTCCAAGATTCATGATATATGTTGTGTATGAGAGTGATCTTAAAATCCTGCGTTGATATGGATCGCGGAAATTCGATAACTTACTGCTCCAACAGGTGGATTGTTTCAAGCTGGCTTGTGTTTTCATCGGCTGTAAAAGTTATCTTGTTTATGCAGAGAAGTTATCAGACTATCGAATAATATTATTGATTGCTCTCAGACTTTCACTAAATATTTCAAATCGATACTTTGTTACCAAAATATATCATATTGCCCCTTTATCACTCATTTTTATTTTACAATCTGTTTACAAGGGAGAAAGTAGGGGTATTAGATATTCTAGCAGATGTTTTCACTAAAATCACAAAATGAGTTTTGATAACACGTGTACGTTACGATTTCTAAATCAAAATTGATACATTTTTGAATAATATTTATTTTATAAACGTAATTATAAAATAAACACGAGGCACGTTTTATGAATGCTTAAATAAATTATTTACTTATAAGTAATTGTTATTATAAATGTCAGAATAATATAGAATTGTTATATAATAGTGAATTATATAATTGTAATATAACAATTCTACAGCATTATAACAATTATAATGTAGAATATATTATAAATGTTATACTGTTATAGAATTGTTATAATAATTAATAATAAATTATATAATTGTTATTATAATTTATAACTATAATAAATGTTATTGTTTAAGAATGCGTTTTATTCTAAATGCATTCTGTTAAAATTAGCTTAAAATTTTCAGATTAATAGCAAAATAAAGTTAATAATTAAATAAATAACCACTAACTTTTAGATAAACAGAAATTTAAATTACTGTTTTTGAGATAAAATAAAAACACAAAACATTAAACAGTTTTGTTAATTGTACAATTATTTTTTCAATGATATTTTTACGCTTCTTCATTTTTCTCATGAATCTCTAAACTTATTAATAATTTATAATGTCATTGACAACACCATTTCTGGGTTCAACATTGTGCACTATGACAGTAGGAGAGAAAATACGCTCTTGAAAGACTTTAAAAGATAACCTTTTCACATTTGTGTGTCATATTGAAGAAACCCCATATAACTCTTGCCACCTAACCCAGCATGATCTATCAATACCAAGTCTATTCATTTTTCGAAGCAGTTACTACAATGTTCGCCCCTAGCGAAAATCGAATCTTCTCTCTTCTTTTAATGCACACTATCATTGGGGCTTTCTATAACTTTCTCTCATTGAAACACAATTTATGACAAAATGATGTAAAAAACATCACTTTCTCGCGCTACTCATACATTTCAAAGTTTTCTACTCAAGTTATTCATACTTTTCTACACTGCTCAAAAAAATGAAGGATATTGTAAGTTTTCTGTTAAAAATGGCATAATTAAATTTTTATAAGGAAAATGAAAAAAAAAAAAAAAAAAAAAAAAAAAAAAAAAAATAGTGTTAAAATTGCGAATTTTCAAACATCGGAAAATGTGTAAATACACAAATTTTGTCTGTGACATCGAAAATGGCGTGTGAACGACGGCTAATTAAAATGAGCTATCAGAGTACTTAATAAAAAGGTGAAAAGAAATGATCGCCTTGTTTTGAGTGTTTTTATTGGGCGATGTCTGAACAAAATCGTTAAGCCAAATCGGAAATCTGGAAAATTACTGGTCACTTAGAAACTGGTCAAATATAAGCTGTAGTTGAGGAATATATGAGAGTATCACAAAGTGTGATTTCAGGAAGTGGAATCATTTTTGAAGACTGGAAATACTCCCTGAAGAAGACTAGGCCAAATAATAACCTATACTTAAGGCTGACGACCAGAAGAATGCGAACGATGAATGTCATCAACTAGCACCATAGTTTTGAGTTATACCTTACGAACCCAGTCCACGATGTAGGTCTGCTTGCTCGCAGACCTCTGGGGTTTTTTTCATTTAACAGTACATCATCATGCTGCTCGCAGAGAGTGGACAGGAGAGCATGCCAATTGGAGAAGACACGAAATGTTGCAGTGTCGTCTTCTGTGACGAGTCTCATTTTACATTCCATCTAAGAATAGGCGGATTTGGAGGAAACGTAGGACTTGGAAATGTCATGTTTAAGAAATGTGGAGTGTTGGTCTACGGTAGTATCTCCATTAATGGCCGCACCGACCTCTTCATCATTAGAAATATATCCCACATGGCTGAAATGGTATAGATATGAGAGGCTTATGCCTTTTGTAGATCCTTTTCCTGGAGAGATCGGAAATTTCATTTTAAAGGACGATATTTGAGGGCCACATCATGCTGGGCTGGTGAATGATTTTCTTTATACTGAAAGAATTATGCAAATATTTGGCTAGCATGTTCTTCCGGCATGAACTTAATAGAACATATTTTGGACATGCTAAGCAGACAGATGGTACCCGCATATCTTCCCCACAAATGGTTCAACAGCTGGAGGGAACTTTTCTGGGGCAATAGGACGAGAAATAACCTAATCTCTCAATGATAAAACTTCAGGCCTAACAGTTATTCAGCATTGATGCTCTTCAAGGGAGGTCATACTCCCTATTAAAAATGGATATTCTGTCAAAGAAATTGTACATTTTGGATGTTTCCGCAAATGTACAAATTGTGTATTTTTTTAATTTGTTCCAAAAACTCAATAAAATACATTTTTTTCTTTCGTCTATGAGGGACTCTATGTCTTATAACATATTGTGTGTGGGGTTAATTTATCTGGGCTCCAAAACTGTTAATTTATTCTATAATACTTCAATAAACCTCAATATCTTTTAACTGTTTTGGGCAACTTATATTATAACTCCCCAGGTAATATGGTATACGAAACTGTTAATAAAATAAATAGATCTCATTCAAGTGTAAAACTGAACTTTGAATAAAGGCAATTAGGACCTTCTGGAATTTGTTATCTATACATGAATTTACTAAAATATGACATATAAGTACAATGATCTCGCATTTATATGTTGAGTAAATAGCTGATTGAAAATGGAGGAGATAACTTGAACGTAAATGACTTTTAAGGAAAATATTGCAATATAAATATACATATATCAATAACAGGATTTAGAACATTAAGTTTGACATTTGAAAGCCCTGATAACACAGGATTTTAAAATAAATATACCATAAAAAAATATTTTCAGAAACTACAAAACTTTTGCAAAAGTCAGAGGACCTTAGGGATGACATTGCAATTTTCTCTCAAAAAATATATTTGAGAAAATTTCAGTAATGCGTTTACTGAATATACCTTTGAACCTGGGATATAGATTGCATCAAATATTATATAACATTATTTTTTAATATATCTTTCGCCAGGACTTTAAAAATCAATATATAATTCAGAGACACACATGAAAGGGATGTGTTTTTACTTCATAATATAATAAATGAGAGAAAAATATAAACTTTAATTATTTTCTTCCCATTTTTATTTCAAACACAAAACAAGTAAAAAAGGCAGCAAGTATTGCAGCCCTAAGACTGTTATGCAGCACTATAGAATCGTCGTCTATTACATTCATAGTGCATGTGCTTCTGGTATGCAAGATGGACATTATGTAACTCATTTAAAAATGCCATAATGATATTGATACAGAAGAACTAAATCTTTAACAAAGACGGCAACAAAAAGAATACCTTAATAAAGGGAACTACATGCATTAAATAACGCAGCTGATATATGCACAGGTGTTCTGAGTAATTTGATATACTTAGAGCAGGTGAGTATTTTTGCACTAACTACTATTCTTGACTGTTACATTTATATGGAAAGTTATGATTAAGTTATTCTTTGCAGTGGTGAACATTATATATTTGCAATATATTTCAAATCGATTTTTGGAGGGGAGGAAAGGCGAGAATATAAACAACACTTGCCAGCTTTTTTGTGCGTGTGTGTTTTGTTGTATCCTTTATTAAAAAATGTTATTTTCAGTATTTAAATTACAATCTTACCTTAATTTAATATTGAAACCTTAATTATAATCAAAGATGGATTGTTTTGCCTTTATATTATAAACAAACGTTTTGGTGAAATAATTGAGAATGTTATCCAATAGATGTTTTCAAATAAACACGCAATATACAGATGTTTCAAATAAACAAGTAACATGTATCTGCTATGGAGCGAAAAATTCATGAACAAGTTCAGCATTTATAAACAAGTTTCCGCATTCATAAAGATTTTATTTTATTTTTTCTTATACTTTCAAAATAATTTTCAAAATTTATTGAATTTATAGATTTATTAATCAAAAGATGTTTTGCACTTGTTCTGGTTGTTCAGCATTCAAAATGTTACTGAAAATCTGAAAAAGTTGATTTAGGGCGATTATATTTGTGTTAACTACATTGGTGTATGTTTATATTATTTTATTTTTATCCACACGATAATTTTTGGCGTTTTATTTTTAAAAATATAAAAATAGAATGCAGTAACATATTAATATACTAAGTAATGTTCTAAATTAATGGATTTACACGAAAACAAAAAAACTCGGAATATGATCTTGATTTTATTTTCTGTGATATTTCTTAGGAAAAATTTGATTTCATTAACAAATCACCTGTCAAAATAGTTCAGAATTGCAGCTGTTAATGTTCAATTTAAAAAATAAACTTTTAAACATTGTGCTATATATTATTGCTATGTACATTTGTTATGTTATATATTATTATTTGAATACTCAGTTGTGACGTATGCATTTATTTTATGAATATTGATTTACAATCTGTTAATGTATGAAAATACATAATATATTGAATGCACATATAAATGTTTATATCTTTGTATGATAATACTCATGCTTTTATGTATGTTTGTATGCATGTACACGCCTATGAAAGTTTGACAGTTGAATGAAGATTAACTTATAATACATTCATTTGTAATGAAACAAATATGTAAACCCTTTATATAAAATATGTACACCCTTATCATATATAGCGTTTCAATTATAATAACATCAGTTAAATATTTTTAGGAACATATGCTACCATTGCTCTAAGTGGTGGACAGTCCTCCATTTTGCACTTCACCCGACAAATGGATTTTTCTAAACAACTGTGCTTCAAAATAGAGTACAGAAAAGGACCACAGATTGCCGGAGATAGATCCAACAACAAACTAAGTTCCGTGTTCATAGTACGGTTGCAAACGGCTATTATTACTTGAATATTACTTCCGATGCTAAGGACTGGACGACTGTAGATTTGCCCATCTCTTGGTGGGGAGGACCAAGCAGTAAGAAATTGCTGTGTCTTTATTTGTAATCTCAAATTCTTTATTTTGGCTTCAATAAGTATAACTATTTTTATTGAAAAAACATCTCTTATATATGAGAGAAATTTTGACGATGTGCGTATAATTATTTATATTTTGCTAATAATAATGCGCTAAAAGCTACTGAGGAAACTGCTGAAAGTTCATTTTACTTGAAGCCAGTGTTGATGTTGCTTTCCTAAATTTCTAAGCAATACTAACAAAAAATTGTGTTCAATCTGGTATGATTCTTAAAATATCAATAAAAAATATCGATTACTCTGCAAATTTGCCTGTGTTTTACTTTATTAATGAGACCTTTAAAATTGTAGACTTGAGAGAGAGAATATGATACATAGTCATCAAATTCTGTCCCTATTAGGTGGCATTAATGGCTTGTAAATACAGAAGAAGAAACCTTGGTGCATTTATTGTACTATTTTAATTAATTTTTGTCCTTTTTCTAATATTTTGTGTAATTTATTTAACGTTAAGTTATTTTGCATTTTTTTATAGTTTATCAAAGACACATTTACATAGGTGTTAATACACCACATTCACCTACCACGATAAATTGTAAAAGTACTAAAATATATTAGTTACTATGTGTACCAATTACTTAAATGTAAACCTATGGTCAGATTAAATACAGATATATGCACATTACTTAAATGCACTACATTCTACTAAATTATATTTATTTTATTTCATTTTGAAAAAGGATGTATTAAAGTTTTTGTCTGCATTTTTATGAGAAAAAGACTATTCATTACTGTATACATTATTTAAAAACAAATAATTAATATCCAACTTAAAACGTTCGTTATACAATATTAAAAATTTATGGTTTATTTTGATTCATACAGATATGCGATATAAACAACAAGAATGACGACATGTTGCTTGCAAATGAGTGAAATGTTCAGAGATATTTCAAATAGTTTCTTAATGGATATTTTATGAATGACAAACAGTCTGGATGCCTTAGAGCAATTAAATCTCTAATAAATTCTGAACAATATTGTTCCCAGTTATGTAAACTGAAGATAAAGTATGAAAGGAATGTATTTCAAAGACTCATTCTATATTTTTCTACTTTATTATTATAATTTTCAGATCACAGAAAATTCTGACTAATTAAATTAATTAATGAAATGATCTTCATTTATACAAATTGAAAACGAAATGTAATAATCGTAAATCATTTCATCGCAATTACTTTAATAATTTGTGCCCAGTAATGGTTAAGAATCTCATCAAAATCCTTATAAATAACCATCACTGTTTGTTGACATTTGCTTTGGAACATAAAATAATCTCAATAATATTATTTAAATAACCATTACTGTTTGTTGACGTTTGCAGGAACTTAAAATAATCTCATCAAATTATTTAAATAACCATTATTTAAATAATAGGAAATGTTTATTGTAATTTGTGTTGTCAGTTACTATATAACAGTTTTCTTTTCCTTTTCTATTACCAGATGTATGTTTCGTTTGCTGTACCTCATGGAGCTTCTCCGCAATATTTGGATCTTAGACAAATTGTTCTTAACGAAGGTCCTTGTGGTGGCAAAAAGGCATTCTATGGTTGAACCTTGCGAACAAATGCAGATGTAAGATGAAAGAATTTGTTTCTTTTATATTTAGCAAAATAATTCAATGTATTCATATGACGATATTAACAGTATATAATCATGCTACATTAGCCGATTTCAGTGAGTAAATGTTCTATTGAAACTGGGATGACTTTTTATTTTCTTAATTAATATAAAGTATTTAATATTAGTAATGTACTATAATAAGTGTAGTACGGCTAATTTTCAGAAGTAGAAGCGTATTAATGAGGAACCTTCCCTATTGTATTGTTTTTGTCAGCATCTTCTTAATGTAGGCATAGGGCATTTCTACACCAATTAATATTTCCATATATTTTCAAGTGACATTTTTAATTTATTTTCATTACTTTCAAAAATGTATATTTTTCATTATTCACTTAAGTTTATTTATTTTTTTTACATTACGGATTAATAGATTCCCTTTCATATCTTTATGGTGTTTCCTTCACGTTTTGAGCACATTTTTTTTAATTTTAAATAAGTGTAATAATAAAGAAAGTACTTGAAAACATTTTTTAGCCCATAGCGTGGGTTTGCAAGTCAGCAATAAGCATAGATTTTTAATTTCTTCCTAATAGTAGACAAAAATTGTGTATTATCTTTTATATTTAAACTTTTCACTTTTCAAGCTGCATTTACTGTATTAAAATTGTCACAGAACCGAACATAACTTTCACTATAGTTTTTAAACAAGGAAGTATAATAGTTTTTAGGCAAACATTTAATTTATTTTCATTATTTTATAAAATATAAATTTTTTCATTATTCACTTAAGTTTATTTTTTTTACATTACAAATTAATAAATTTCATTTCATTAAAGATTATTAAATTTCATTTCGTAACTTTATGATATTTAAATCACGTTTTCGAGCATAGTTTTTTCTATTTTAAATAAGTATAATAATAAAGAAAGTACTTGAAGCAGTTTTTAGCCCATAGCGTTGGTTTGCAAGTTAACGATAAGCATGGATTTGTTTTTAATTTTTCCTAATTACAGACAAAAATTGCGTATTGTGTTTTTATATCTAATCTTTTACATTCTTCAAGCTGCATTTACTGTCAAAAATTGTCCAGAACCGAACATAATCTTTAACTACAGTTTTAAGCAAGAAAGTTAACAAATCATGTATAATTTAACCTATCAAACATGATAAATAAGCAAAAATAAAAACCGATAATATATTCGTTTTTTTTTTTGTTTTTTTTTTTTGAGAAGATCAGCAGATTTTAATCTCAGAAATAAAAAAATCTAAAAATGAAAATAATAAATATAGATTGGTATATAATTAAATAAAATTATATAATTAATGTTTTTATTTTTAAGGAATTACAATTTCAAAAAATGAAAAATAAGTACTTAAAAATCGTATTGTTTTGAAAATCTTAGCCGCATTTATAATAATGCTCATTGATAGAATTGACTTCTTAAAAAGAACAGCAAAAAAGTGAAGAACGACAGTCGGTTAGTAAAAACAATGGGCACCACGTGTAGAGGTGACTGTCCCCCCCGAAAAAATGCTGATGGATCTACTGATCCCATTACAGGAAATGCTGGTGCTGGGGCCTTTTGCCAATTCTTTCAACTCAAAAAACCTGTAGGGTTTTTCGTGACAATATTGATGGTAAGATCTCTGCAGTGCTTCTTGCCGCCGAGGCTTTAAAATCTTACACCCAAGAAAAAATTGTGTTTTTATTGATTCCCAGGTTCCAATTCGTGATTTAGTAAATAGAAAGTGTTCCCCCTCTTTCGTAGAAGTTCTTTGTAATAAAAACTATTAGTCATCTTATAGAAAATGAAAGAAAAATTGTTCTCCAATGGATCCCAAGTCATGGTGGTATTCCTGACAATGAAGAGGTGGATGCACTTGCAAAGTCGGCCATGTTTTTGTCGCTACACCACTCTCCCCTGCCCTTAAGAAACTGCAAATCATTGATCAAGATCAAATTTAAGGTCATAAGAAAACTCCGGCATAGTAATATTGCTGCTGGGAAAAGTTGGGTGTGTCTTTTAAAAAATAAGAACAGGATTTCTCTTGATTTACCAAGGCGGATCTGTGTCGCCTGTTTTCGTATGCGTTGACGGACCATGATTACCTCCAGCAGCATCTCCACAAAATCTGTGTAACAACTTCTGCCTCTTGCTCTGTGTGTGAGATGATTCTATGAATGGACGGCATCTCCTTCTTTTGCTCCAAATTAAAGGATGCTTATACTTTAGATGCTTCTCATTTTTAGTCTTTAGCCCTTATATTGGACAGCAAGACAGCGCAAGGTCGAGTGGCCCAGATTGGGCGTAGGATAAAAATATTTATAATAAAGCTGGGTCGCGGGTTTGACACAGCGCTGATTTAAACATATATTTTAAGGACATTCCATTTCCATAACCCTGAGTCAATCATGAAAGAAGATCTTAACTCATAATCCTAAATTGACTTAAAAATACTGAATTATTAAAAGAAATTATCATATTAATATTTGTTTTTACTACGTTAAATTTATTACAGGAAAAAAAAAAAAGATATTCAGAGATTGAGTGCTGCTAGAGAATTTCAAAAATCAAAATTTCTGAAGGTTGTTGAAAAATGGAGAATTTTTAGATCTGAAGAAATTAAAATCGTATTTTGATTGTTATGATGTTCAATTATTAACTTCTGTTATTAACTTTGTTACTTTGTTATTAACTTTAATTATTAATTTATGTTTAGTCAAAGTTATTAAAAACTAAATGCGCGAAGCATATTTCAGATTATGGAACATTACATCAAAATGTACAATACATTTAATTTATTTTATTTTTGTAAATAATATATTTTTAAACAATAACATTTTAATTTTAATTAGCAATTCTTTATTTTAACATTTAATTTATTTTATTTTGTAAATAATATATTTTTAAACAATAAAATTTTAATTTTAATTAGCAAATTCTTTATTTTAACATTTAATTTAATTTTAATTAACATTTTATTTATTTAAACATTTAATTTAATTTTAAGTAACATTTTATTTATTTTTAGCATTTAATTTAATTTTAGCTAACATTTTATTTATTTTAATACTTATTTAATTTTTAATTAACCAATTATTTATTTTTATTAATTAATTTTATTTATTAATTTAACATTTTATTTATTTATTTCAATTATTATTGTTTAATTTTAATTAATATTTTTGTTTACCTTAACATTTAATTTATTTTTAATCAATGATTTAATTTTTGCATTGTAAAAGACTGCATTTGCAATTGTATTTAAAAGATTTTTCTGTAATTGTGAATATAGTTAGTGTGACATTATTTGCTCTCTTATTAAGAAGGATAAAAATAAAGAGAGTTGTTTTGCTGCAACGAAACTTTATATATAGGGTTTCCTGTAATTAAAGTAAGGATAGAAATAATAATAATAATAAGGTTTCATTAGTTTGTTATTCTTATTATTTGTTATCAAACTATATATTTTGTTAATCTAAGCATACGTACAATTATGTTTAAATAAATTTCAATTATGCAACAAAACATTTTTTCAAACACAAATGCTATTGCGTCATTTGTTTTTGAAATAAATTTTGTAAACACATGCTTAAGCTAAAAGGTTTGTGTGAGGAGTCATTTGAATCGCGCCACCTATCCCTTCCTGTTTTCATTCGCTGACTTTCTCTTTTAAAGTTTCTCAAACTGAATTCAACAATTAGTTTAACCTATTTGCAACACACACTTCAATAATAAGCAAGAAAAAAAAAGGCTATAGTTTATTTTAAAAATGTGCAAAAAAAAAAGGAAATGAGTACTAATTAAATACCCAAGTAGTTCAGAAATGCGGAAGTTTTCATCTGTATTTTCTTATCTATGTAAGATTGTCTTTACCGGATTGCAAAAAACCAATTGGATATTTTAGTATAGATTAATTGTAAAAACATGATTTTACAAAAAATATCGTGTATTTTTTTTAGCTCAGTTACATGAATAAATTCTGTTCCGCATAGCGATCTATATTTTTTTATTAATTTGATATTTGAGTTTATTTTGAACTTTTATTTTATTTTTTTTAAGAAATCTAATTTGGCATTTTTGTATGAAATAATTAAGCGAAATATTAAGCGATAATGAATTCTTCTCTTTCTTATTTTTAATAATGTAAAAATAATTTCATAATGAGGCAAAATAGCAAACAATCCCTTTTTTTTTTTTTTTCCTATATCGAATGTTGAGTTTTGTTTAGTTGCATGTATTAGTGAGGGCCGATGGATAATTGGCTAGCGCTTTGCCTCTGGTACCACACGCTTAAGGTTCAAATTCTGGAGGTGGCATGGATGTTTGTTAGTGGCTCGGAATCCACTTCAATATGTAGGTACTGGTCTAATTAGTCCAAAGTGCATAAAAAAAAAAAAAAAACATTCAGAGCAGCAATCATTTTAGTGGTGGATGACAATTTTCTTCTTATAAACAAGAAATTTTTTATACGCATCTCTTAAAAGAGGGTGGTTGTGGTCTCTAATTCAACAGTTTAAACTTTTTCTTTTCTTCGTACCTCACCCCGTACCAGTTAGAAAGGTGAGGGTAGACCACGAGCATACCACCAGCAACTCACTGAAGGATGCAGACAATGCCTTACGGGAGGACTTTTAGGGATAACTGCTGTGTTTCTCCGCAAAACTAGCTCGACTATCGATGCGAGACCCATTGTCACATCATCGCCAAAGCAGTGACCACAACCATGCCGGACTACAATCAAAACAAGCTTTCTTTCACAGTTTAAACTAAAAACTAATTAGTCTCAAGATCATGTTATTGTTAAATTTAATACTCATAGCTGAAAATTTGAAAACTGAAACACTTTCAATTACCACCTTACAAATGTTTTGGTAAAAACTTATTTTTAATGTCACTCTAAATTTTTCAGAACAATTTTTTAGTAGCGTACCCTTTACTACCATGGCCTATCAGAATTCTAGTGTTAACAATTCACTGAAGTATTTAATTAAAAAGAAAAACTCAGGGCTTTGAAATGAAAGCAAGTAAGAAGCTAAGTTTTCTAGAGATCAAACAAATTATTCACTTTATCAAAGGAATGAAGCATCCTTGAAAACACATTTTTAAAATAAAACACATTTTTAAATTAAGGTGTGTTTTTATTTATTTTTTGTTTACTGTCTTATGTTAACAATATATTACAACATATTACTATCTTCATATTCTGAAAAAGATAGTAATTCTGGAAGTTTCTTAAATCAAATTACTGTCTTTATATTCTGGAAAATAGTAATTCTGAAGTTTCTTAAATCAAATTACCGTCTTCATATTCTGAAAGATAGTAATTCTGGAAGTTTCTTAAATCACATTACCGTCTTCGTATTCTGAAAGATAGTAATTCTGGAAGTTTCTTAAATCAAATTACCGTCTTCATATTCTGAAAGATAGCAATTCTGGAAGTTTCTTAAATCAAATTACCGTCTTCATATTCAGAAAGATAATAATTCGGGAAGTTTCTTAAATCAAATTTTCCCATTCTCATTATGGAAGTTTCTGATATCAAATTACCGTCTTCACATATTCTGAAAGATAGTAATTCTGGAAGTTTCTTAAATCAAATTACCGTTTCATATTCTGAAAGATAGTAATTCGGGGAAGTTTCTAAATCAAATTACCGTCTTCATATTCTGAAAGATAGTAATTCTGGAAGTTTCTTATATCAAATTACCGTCTTCATATTCTGAAAGATAGTAATTATGGAAGTTTCTAAAAATCAAATTACCGTCTTCATATTCTGAAAGATAGTAATTCGGGAAGTTTCTTGAAAAATAATTCTGGAAGTTTCTTAAATCATCTTCATATTCTGAAAGATAGTAATTCTGGAAGTTTCTTAAAATCAAATTATTCTGAAAGATAGTAATTCTGAAGTTTCTTAAATCAAATTACCGTCTTCTATTCTGAAAGATAGATAATTCAATTACGGAAGTTTCAATTATGGAAGTTTCTTATATCAAATTACCGTCTTCGTATTTTGAAAGATAGTAATTCTGGAAGTTTCTTAAATCAAATTACCGTCTTCCTATTCTGGAAGATAGCAATTCTGGAAGTTTCTTAAATCAAATTACCGTCTTCAAATTCTGAAAGATAGTAATTCTGGAAGTTTCTTAAATAAAATTACTGTCTTTCTATTCTGGAAGATAGCAATTATGGAAGTTTCTTATATTCAAATTACCAAATCTTCATATTTTGAAAGATAGTAATTCTGAAGTTTCTTATTTCAAATTACCGTCTTCATATTCTGAAAGATAGTAATTCTTGAAGTTTCTTAAATAAAATTACCGTCTTCCTATTCTGGGAGATGGCAATGATGGAAATTTCTTATATCAAATTATCGTTTTCATATTTTGAAAGATAGGAATTCTGGAATTTTCTTAAATCAAATTACCGTCTTCATATTCTGAAAGATAGTAATTCTGGAAGTTTCTTAAATCAAATTACCGTCTTCCTATTCTGGAAAATAGTAATTCTGGAAGTTTCTTAAATCAAATTACCGTCTTCCCTATTCTGGAAGATAGCAATTATGGAAATTTCTTGTATCAAATTACCGTCTTCATATTCTGAAAGATGGAAATTCTGGAATTTTCTTAAATCTAATTGCTGTCCTCATATTCTTATCTTTTATCATCCGGTTATTTTCAAATAATTTGTGTATTTGTTTCCCTACAACATTATAAGTATATCCCAACGAGAATATTTGTCTTTTTGGCAGTCTTAATATAAGATTTTCTTAATTCTTGTAAATGAAGAGTTTGTAGTTTCAGACGAATACTCAATGCAATTCTGTTTGAATGCTAAAATCTGGATTTTTTTTTTTCAATTACAAGTTGTAGTTATCAATATTTTGTAACATTAAACCTAGAACAACAAGTATATGTTCAGAAATTTAAATTGTTCTTCCATTTGAAATAAAGTTCATTTTTTAAAGCAAGCAAAGAAGAAAGAAATAATAAATGCTTTCATAGAATTAGTTTAAATTTTCATTGAATTTTTAAATCACAAAAATATTAAAACTAGTTTTAAAATAGTCTGAAGAAAAGTGTATGAATCTTCGAACTTTTTTGTAGACCTCATATCTTAATTTCGATATATGGTTGTCATGCTTCTAAAATTCAAATTTCATTGTAAAAATGTTGAAAATTGAACTCCTCTACTTTATCAGAAGATCGTAAACATTTCTGTATCGTAACGTATCAAGCGTAAACATCTATATATCTGCGTGTTTGCTTCTTCAGTACGAATGCCCTGAAAACTTACAAGTCATTTCTTACTTTCCTTGAATTGAAAAATTTAATAAAAAAATATTAAATATTATGTAGTTCTCATGTTATAAGTGTTTCAAAACTTTTAAAAACAAAAGGTAGTTTAATTTAGCAATAAAATATCGTTCACATAGTGTTTTTGTCTTTTAAGACTTATGAAGAGTTTCACTTTGTAATATAAATTAAAACAACGGTACATTAAATTTAGAACCCAAACCAATGAAATCTCTTGTTGCTTTAAATTGAACTTAGTGATGTCATAACTTGGATTCACCGCATTAACATAACCGTTTAAATAAATAAAATAAGTGAATTTTAAATCATTAAAATTAATTTTTTTATCCAATTATATTTGCTTCATAAGCGTAGAAAGCTCATATCAACTTCATCTACTTAAAATGGCACAATTATTGGTGTTACAAAATGCCTGCTGCTTATAATTTAAAGCGACAAGAGGCAAAACAAAATTAAACTCAATACACACACACACACACACATACACACACACACACATACACACACACACACATATATATATATATATATATATTGTAACCATGCTTCCTTCTATATACTGGCAAGAGCGTCCTCCTGTGGCGTTCAAGAGAAATGGTCAGTTGGTCTTGAGACTCTCACCCGAGAGGAAGTACAGCGCAACCACGCATTTCTGTTGAGAAACGTTTAGTTTACAGTTCCTCACCCAGACAGAAAATATATTTTACGAAACCCTGCTTATTAGTTGTCCTAAAGATTCTCACCGGAGACGAAGTATCGGAGTTTCGACTTAAAAGTGGAATCCTTTCGTAAATCTACAATTATCTGTCTTTAAATGTGTTAAATATGTTAAATTGTGTGTCTCTAATTGTATGTGTGCAGTATTTGTGCGTGTGTACTTCAAGCTGTGAGTTCTCCAATCTGTGACTCAATCTAACCATAAATATTAACAATTTGGTTGCCGAACCTGCAATACATTATTTTTAATTGATAATTGATAAAATATAGCTTTTTCATACTTTTTCAATATTTTTGGTTAAACTTGAATTGATTGAAAATCGGTTTTTTTTCTGAGAATATGTTAATTGTTCAAGATAAATTCATTAATTAAATTCAGAGACTTTTCAATTAATTAAAAAACTTTTAAGTAAATGCCCAAATAAATACTCCAACACTCGTTTAATATAACTGTAATTTTTAAAAAGTCAATTTTATCCTAAAAATAATTTACTTTCCTGTAAGTGCTAGAATGTTTATTGCATTCAAACTAATCGTTTTGTAACATTTAAAATAGCATGTTTGTGTTTGCGAGATGCATTAGAAACAAGAATCAACAATACCATGAAATATTTAAAAATAATCTTAGAATGTAACACGTTACTAAATAAACATAAGAAGCGATTACTACTGGCACAATGTATTTGTAGTATTATTGGCACACATTTACAGAAACAGATAGATGAAGGTATTTCTTTGAAGTCCTTGAGTTTTCACTCACAGAAAAATTAATTCAGTAAATGATAAGGAATTATCAAGCTGAGTTTCATCTAGGTCAGAATGGTATTTTTAGATAATTCATTTCCTGCCCCGACAGTTGACACTTTGGTGATAATGTTTGACATCCCTACCAACTAATTGCGCTTAAAAAAAACCTTGAAAATGAACTAGAATAATCCTAGCTTACATTTATGAGCTACACGGCATTTCAATGACTCTAGATTGAATTAAAAACAGCCTTTTTTGTAACAAAGATTTATTGTTGTATTTTTTAAAATTATTGTTCACTTAATTGCTGGCGTAATTGTTTTTGAAATTACTAAACTAAAAACTTTTAGTGTAAAAGAGTTATATGTTATTCAAGTTTTTAAAATAATGTTCTCTTTTATTTTACAAACTTCAAGATCCTATAAGATTTTAAAACGCATAAAATAAAATAAAAAGTTTTTATTAGAATATTAGAACTTTTGAGGCTAAGAATAAGTCTTAAAGAAGGAGATATAAAAATTATTCTTTTAATAAATATTAATACCGTATCTAATTTTCACCTAATGAAATTAAATTCTACTACTAATAATAATTAAATACTAATATTGATAATTTTCACCTAATAAAACTAAATTCTACTACTAATATTAATTTCCTAATATTGTTAATTTTCACCTAATAAAATTAAATGCTACTACTAATAATAATTAAACACTAATATTGATAATTTTCATCTAATTAAATAAGATATAAGCATATATAGGTAAGATACAAGTAGATATAAGTATATCTTGAATTTGGGGAAAAAATTTTAATGTTTATTACAGAGTAATTGTAATGGTAAGTCATTATAGTGCTAATGTAATGTGATAGAGTAATATCTATTAATTGTATCTTACTCTTTTAGATCCTATCAGTAGTGGATCATATTGATCTTAAAATAAAGAACAATCGAACACATTTGTTTAGACTGATATCAGACGATATTCTTTTTGAGAAATCTGCAAAACTTAACCATTTTTTGGTGAAAATTTCTTGATTTTGCAACTTTTGTACCATTTTTTAAGCCTATGTAATTTTTTTCCGTATGAATTGCAATTTTATAATTATTACTTAATCATTTTGTCAAACCGTTGCTGGATTAATGGAGATTAGGCAGTTGTAAAACATTTATTTAGAATCAAAATGTCCATCAGTCGTAAAACATTTATCTAGATTGAAAATATGATCTGTTTTAAAACACTAATAGTAAATTTTAAACATCATAATCATGTTATCATTTCATCTCCAATAACAAGTAACACGTGTCTTTAAAAAACAAGTTGATTCTCTCCTTAAGATTGCAGTTGATTGAACTTATGTAACAACTTAACTCTTTTAAAAGAGCTTGGAGGACGAATGAGATCTTTCATCAATGACAACGTAACCTAATTGCTTGTTCTCGCAATGGCCAAAGCCGTGAAGGAGCAATTATAACCTTCATCATTATATGGAGTCGAACATTGGCTCCACTGTTTCTTTGCTATTTTTTATCGGCCCGATACATTCTATTTATGAAAGAAAATTCAGAATTCTAAAACAACTTAAGGATTTTTCATTAAATGTTCCGTCTAAAATAAAATAAGAATAATTTAATTATTGTACCTCACTTGAAATAGGATCTTTTAAGGTTTCCTAAAGAGCACAACTTATCTGCCAGACCTGTAACTTTTCATAGTAAATTATTTTAAACCTTTTTGGTACAATCGTGTAAAATATCAGATTATATTATATTATACTTAATAACCATATCTATTATTATTTAAATAACAGCCTTAAACTTTTGTTTAAGATATTGTGATGTGCTTATTTTCAGCTATAACTAATATTAAGATATAGTTAGTTTGAACTTAATAAATATTTTTAACTTGAAATGATTTAAACCTTTAATATATATTTCCTTTTATTTTTTAAATTAAGTAGTTATTTTTCATTACTTCTTTAAGTTGTTATGCTTTGTGAAAATTATTTAATATGGTTTGAAATAAGTGAGTATTAAATTTATTTCTTTGCGAATGTTATATTTATTTCTTCTTGAATGTTGAATTTGTTTCTTTGTGAGTGTTAAATTAATTTGTGTCTTTCTTAAAAAGTTTTTGGAAATTTTTATTAACGAATTCATATTATATTTACTTTTTTTTATTATCTTTGATATAACTGATTTTGTACTCACTTTTAGTTCAAGGTTTTTATTAAAAATATTTTAAATATTTCTTTTCACGTATTGTTTCAACTATTAAAACCTGTTTATTTCGTTTTATATTTAAATGTGAGGGACTATGAAAGCATTGATTCTTTTTAAAAAATACAGCAGAAAAATCTGAAATAGTAGCCTTCATTTATTTTTTTTTCAGTTTTTGCCAACAGTATTCATAAAACTATCATTATAATTTTCAAATAAATAAATACAAATATTGAAAAATTCCATTTAGAAAACTGTGTAAGATCCATCCGAGATATTCATCCGCATAGAAAAAGAACCTGAAAAAAATAGGAAGTCTGATTTAAATTTAACGTTGTCTTTTATTTATTCAAAAAAAGTTTATTACTTGTCTTAATATATAGAATAAGTATATCTTTTTACAGGTTTTTAAGGTTACAGATTTTGCATATAAAAAATATTGATGATACTCTTGTAATAAAAAATTTTTTTTTTTGCAATCAAATCCATAAGCATGAATAGCAAATTTTCATTAAAACTTCTTCTTTTAGAAGCATTTTTGAAGCTTTTATTTTGCTTTGAAGCTTATTATTAATACTCCTCTTTCCTCTGTAATCTCAAATTCAAAAATATAAGGAGTAGGAGTAATATTTATAAATATGATACGTAAGTAAAATTAAATTAATTAAACTGTTCTTACACACTTTTGATTTTTAGATAAGTAATAAAATTTTAGTAAAATAACATTTATGAATACTTCGTGAAACTAAAAGTCAAAAGTGTTATGAATCTAACTTTTTGAAGTTGTAAAAATACGTTCAACTTTTTATATCATTTGGTGAAATGAATGTAATTGTCTTCAAAATTGTTTGCCAAGCGTGGCATATTGTATTTTCACAAGTAGTACTTGTTCTTAGTTATTAGCGTATTATTGCACTTAACTTAGCTACTCTTTTTCGTGCATTATTGAAACAAGGATAAAATAAAAGATTAATAAGCTTATGAGTCAAATTATCATTGTTATTGTTAGTTATAATCAAATTACCACTATCATTATTAGTTATAGTCAAATTACTATTATAACTAACTCCTGTTATGCCCACACATATCATAAAAATCTGAATATAACAGTGGTTTCAAGATTTTATCTTTGCATCCTTCCCTTTACTATGAGAAAAAGATGTTTCATCTCCTTTGGTCATTTTCATCATTAAATGTCATAATTGTTGGTTTTTAATGTAAGGCACTTTGCTTTGTGGTCATTTGACACTGCAACGGCAAATATGTAGCAGATGCAGAAATTTTGCTACATATTGACCGTTGCAGTGATTAGCAGTGCCACAGCAGATGCAGAGATTTTTTTACCCACGAAACACAATAGCAATGTGTAGCAGATGCAGGGATATTTGTGACATTGTACCCATATTGTGCCACAGCAATTTTGAACCCAAATTCTCAATAATGACATCTGAAGATTCATATTGTGTCCTTCACCAGTTCCTCGCACCCAACAGAACTTTCAAGTCACACATATCATGCCTATCCCCTGCATAAACACAGAAATTTTTGGTGGTTTTATTTATTGTTTGCTTGTAGAATTTTGAATCGCATTTCTCTAGTTCGGAAACACAACACGTAGTACTCCAACCTATAAATTTCACAATAAATCATTTTATATTATAAATATAAATAGATGTATTTTTTACTTAAAAAATAGACTTTTGTATTAAACAATTATTTAATTTCTTACTGCAAAAAATTTAAAATTTAAATGCCGTATCGAGGTAGGTAATGCACCAATTCACTTGTTCGTAACTATTGACTTGTAGCTACAACAGATTTTTTTAGCCTCCAATAGAGGTAAGTGCCCAGTCATTTTGCAAGTCGCTATTGTGCACGTCCTTACAGTAATATTTTTAATTTGAAAATAAAAAAAGTATTAGCCTTTGAATTTAAACAGATGTTGTCGAACATCACGCATCATTTATCATCACGCGCATCCTCCGCACATTGACATCATTCTTGTTTTGTGTAATTTCTTTTTGTCTTACAAATTAGAATTTGCGAAATAACAGTGCTCATGCTGAGAGTATAAACACCAAATTACCACACCCTAACTTATAATTTAAAACAAAAAGAAAAAGGTATTTTTTTTTTGTTAAATATATAATCTTTTACTGTTTTTCTAACACAATAATCTCATCATTTCCATTACGCAGGTTTATTCTATTAGCATATATAAAGAGTTTCAGCTTTCAGAATTTAATATTCCTTCTGTTCTACAAGCAGTGTGTTTCTTCTTCCTGCGAAAATGATAATTGTAAATAACCACCCCACTGAGTGTGTGTCGACATGACCTTAATGATTAATTATATAAAGGCAGTTGAAAATTTCCCAAGGAACTTCTACAGTCAGATGTAATGATCAAGTCCCTAGAAGAGCCTCCCTTCCTTTTAACGTGCAGAGGATACATATATATGCCCATCATGATTGAGGGCCTCTTTTGACATCCCTTTTTCCCTATGCTGTTCGCAAGGCCTCTCAATCAGTGCTGGTGAGATCATCTATTTTGAGGTCATATCATACACAGTGGTTGCCTCGGGTGACACCACAGAATCTAGTTTAAGAAAAATCTAGTTCTTATTTAACCATGTTAAGATTTGGTAAAACATAGTAGTGCATGAGATGAATTACAATACATAAGATTGTGCTTTATGTTCGTTGGCGCCAAAAATCATTCTTTCCAAATAAAAAAAGATTAATTTAGGATCTGTGGTGTCTATCGTTGAAAAAATTCCAACTTCCACATTTAAAAGAAAAGAATGTCACTGATGGCATCTAAAATTTATTTATTCTAACGTTAGTTGTTAAACTTAAGTTAGCAAGTAATTATTAGTTAATGGAAATATTAGTATTAGTTAATATAATATATTAATTAATGGAAAGTTAGCAAAAAATGTACAGTCGGTGGAATCTATCTTAATAAACAATTTTTAATAGATTTCCATTCATTGAAAATGAAGCAAAAAAAAAAAAAAAAAAAAAACCCAGTTTATAAATTGAAAAATCAATTGGTGGCGAAGGAATTTTAGACATGGAAGAACGGAAAATTGAAATTCGTAAGAGCTGCTGACGTTTTTTTTCTGTTTCTAGTTTTGTAAAATGCAGTAAAAAGCGTTTCCGTTTAATTTGTTTTACACTAGAATTCCTTTCATATGCGTTATGCTGTAGAAGATCGATCGTGTTTCCTCAGCTCTGGCCAGAAGTTGTAAACAATTTTAATAGATTTCCATTCATTGGAAATGAAGCAAAAAAAAAAAACCAATATATAAATTGAAAAACAATTAGTGGCAAAGGAATTTTAGGTATGGGAGACGAAGAAGTCATTGAATTATAGAATGGTGATTGGGAAATGGCTAATTGGATGATCTTTTAACACCAGTTGGCAGTGAAAGGTGAGAAACTGAAAAAGGTAAAGAGCCTTTTACTGATAAGAAGTTTAACGAATTGCCTCTTTTAAAAAACGCAAAGGAAACTGTCCGATTTTGCAATGGGGATTGACCCAAAATGAAGAAGAAGAGAACATTTTATTTTACTATAGGAAACTTTTAAAAAGTTGTGTCTGCTATTTATTGAACATTCTTATTCAATAGATTTTGCTTCTAAGTAGTAATGCAATTTCTATCAACATATTTATGCAAATTAATTCTTTATTCAACATACGGAATATTATTGTACATGTTATGATACACATTTTACACGCAGTTAACCACAAAATTCTCAAAGTAAAAAAAAAAAAAAGGTAGTAAGCGTTTTTTAATGCTTTCTCTCAAAATATTTAATAACAACTCACATATTGTAGTACTGTATTTAGAAACATTGATAAATTAAACATATCTATGTTTTAAAAGGTAAGAATTTAGCGCATTATTTTAGCATTCTACAATCCCGCAGTTAGATTAAAGGTTAAGATCATTAACAGACGTCAGATTAGAAATAATTGCTAACTTACTTTATGTTAAGGTATAATTTTTAAACATAGTGTTTATTAATTTATCCATATGAAGACATTGAACTAGAGATTTGAATCAAGTTTTTTTAACCTTTACCTTGATATTCATTTTGTCTTCAATCACCACACCTGTGAAAACCCATGTGTTTTTTCACAACTTTTTCATTTTGGTGTGTATAAAGTTCACAAAGTTATTTCTATCGTTCATTTTGACACTAATTGCATTTATGATTATTCCAACAATTTAATTCCTTTTAAAATAGAATGAGCGTCATTCACTATATATGATGTGTAACTTAAAAAAGAGCAAAGTTGAGAATTAATTACGTTTGAAATATGCCAAAATGCATCCGGTTCAGTACAAAGAAGTCTGGAATGAAAAGAAATGAATGATGGTGATTTACTTTAAATTTGTTTAGTTTTGGTTTATTTTAAATTTGTTAAGTTATGATTTATAGTACTTAAATATTAAAAGTTATTTGTGCTTGTTTATTCAGAATTTTTATTTTTTTCTTTCATGTAGATAACATCATGTCATCAGCAGGTGAAAGGACCATTCATTAGTTGGCGGTTTTGGGGTTTATCTTATTGTATTTAAATTCAAAATAAAATATTTAATTCTTGTTTCATTTCTTCTTCTTTTTCTTATTCTTTTCTTTTTGTGTTTTTGTTTAGTTCTTTCTATCATGATTCAATCCAAAATAAAAATTAGAACTCAAAGGGTATTTTTACTTCAATGCGAATAGCTGTAGAAATATTTTAACTTCTATATATATAGTAATATATTATATTACTTATATAGGTATATGATTTAAAATAGTTTGATTTTAATTTGCGTAGGAGAAAAGTAATGCAAGGAAACTAAATTTACATCTGAATTTGCTTTCATAACAAAGCAATGCTTGAGAAAATTATTAGAACTAATATTTTTATAACTATTTAAATAAATTTTTAATTTTTTTTTTAAAAATGACTTCTTACTTGAATCTGAAGAGTTGTATCATAATATTAAAAATAAACAAATATTCAAGCATATGATCTCTCTCTATATATTTCTCAAAGTTTGTGTGTGTCCGCCTATGCACGGCCACAGTTTACATCCAAATTTTAAAAAATGGCAAATATACTTGAAATACTATACCTAAAGTAATACAAGCCTAAATCACCTGAAAAAAAAAAATTTTGAAATTGGATCAATATTCGTTAAAAAATTACCCGATTAGTTTTCACGCCAATTTGACGACCTTTCATTGATGGCAAATTTTTCATGGTGGACATTATTTTTTAGCTGTTGTATTGTTCATAGATATGCTGACATAAAATAAATAAATAAAAAATACTAAGTACTAAATTGCAATCACCTTAAATTTAGTTTAATAAATAAGAAAAATTTACATTGGCATTTTATCAATAAAAATGTCCCGGTTTAATCTAGACTTCTGTACCCCCAAAATTCTCGCCAATTTTTCAATCCAAAGTATATTTACAATTACTTTAGGTTACAGTAGCTAGATAAATTCAAGGAATTCTTACTGCCCTATCTTCAGAAGTTCGAAATTTGATAGCCATAACGGAGTTTAGGAGGAAATATGGTATGGGAGAGAAAGAAAGTATTTATAGGGTTGTTCGTTCGAAGTATTTATAAGGTTGTCTGTTCGAATTGTAGAAAATATTTTTGTTTGTTGAACTTCGAATTGACTCTTATTGTTAAATTTGCAATGCCGCCCAAGGAAAAAAATATTCAATCAGACCAGAATTGACTCTAAACGAAGAGTAGAAAGCGTGAAAATATCAGAAAATCGGAATGAATCTAATAGGTCGAGAATGGCTAGTGCTAGAACTGAAGAAAGCGAAGATTTGAGTCTAAATAAGAGTTAATAAGATTTATTTTCTGAAGCTGTGCAACGCAGGGTCATATGTGTTAGTTTAAAATAATCTGATTTTTGCAGAAAATGGGTAATGCAAAGAAATTTAATTTAGATCAAAATTTGCTTTCAGTACAAAATAATTAATTGTGTAATTTTCATAATTATTAAAAAAAAAAAAAAATTGAATGAACAACAGCAATTTTTAAAAAAAATGGTGCAAAAATAAAGAAAGCAAAACAAAACAAAATTTAATTTAAATCAATCAATATCAATCAATTAATATTTGTCGATTGAAATGGGTAATAATAGCACTATTACGCTATCCGAAAGTTGAAAAATACAGAAAGACTAAATTTGTATTGAATAGCAAAACATCTAACAAAATAAAAACAGCATTACGTAATTGCATAGTCAGTTTTTGATTAACTAATAAAGGTATCAAAAATAATAATAAAATAAATAAATAATAAATAAGTAATAAATTATAATAAAATAAAATAATAAATAAGTAATAAATTATAATAAAATAAAATAAAATAAGTAATAAATTATAATAAAATAAAATTATTTATTTATAGTAAACAGCATTATTTATTTACTAGTAAATGAATGTTGAATACATTTTGTAGAAAAACAGTATCCTAAAATGCGTTACAATTATTTTTTACCGATAATAAAATAGAAACTACCTATGGTAACGATCGCAGCTAGCGTGTAGGACACTTTAAAGTTCGATGCCCCTGACAACATCTGTTGCAGTCACTGCTTGTAGAGATTCAGAGGAAATAGCAACAATGCGTGTAAGTATTTAGCATCGAATATCTGGCTTTAATTTTTCAGGTTTTCTCCCATGTGGAATTCTGATGCCGGCAGTTACTCTAAAAGTCTTCCCAAACTGCAATGGCCTCCATCCTCACCCCTCAATGGGCTGCGCTTGGCATACATAAGTAAAATGTGGAAAACTAGACTCACTAACATAACACAAAAAAAAATATATATACAAATATATATATATATATATATATATATATCCTGATGAAGCTATCTTGAGGATGTTATAATTGATTTCCTTTGGGTTTACTAATTTATTTTGGGTTTTATGGGCTTCCTGTACAGCATGTTTTCACATCCTGTCATTGTATATTTTGTACAAATGTGTTCTTTTTTGGTCTGTAAATACAGTTTTTGTCATTCAATCTTTTGATTTTTGTGTTTAGTAAACTATTTTCAGTTTCTTTTCTGCAAATTATGTGCACTTTTATCTTGAACAATTTCTTCCTATTTTAAGAGTGTCTGAATATGATAGAATTCAGAATTTTTGCATTGTGAATGATATGATAGTTTAATTATATAATTTATGTGTAGTGAATACCGGTAGTAGTAAAGAATGGATTGCAAAATCCAATCGTTAAAAACCAATCCAATTAAAAGAATCTACAAAATGTAAAGAATGGATTGCAAAATGGTCATGTTTCTAATTCTCTCCCTGTCAGCTCTCCTCTGGTTTTTGTGTTCATGTGTTTTGTTCTTTATATATACAAGTAAATAAACTTGTTGAGTAAATTTAGGAAAAAAAAAATTATCTAAAAGTGCTTTAAAAATATTCTTACCAAGCGCAAAGCCCAAAGTGAAAAAAAGAAACTGTGATTCTAAGCTATGTTCTGGAAATAGAAATAAAACTAAAGAGGAAGAGAGGCCTTCAACAAAAAAATAGAATCTTAAGTTTTGTTAAACCAAATACCAGCCACGGTACCAGGTTTTTTTCTTCCTTTAGTTTTTTCCCCAGCTATTTGAGAAATATGCGACACGGTAAAAACACAGCCTCAATGCGTGGAATTTCGTTGTAAACATTCCGTAGCCCTGAAGCATTAGCTTGTTTTGAAATTTTTAATTTTTTTACTCGATTTAAATGAAGCAATTAAATAAATCACCCTTAGTGAATTTTTAGTTTATTTTCTGTTCTATTTTTCTATTTCTCCTTTTCAACTAGAATACAAGACTTAAATTGATAGCAGATTCTTAAACTGATGCATTAAATAAATTATTCAAAAGAGCGGATGGAATCATCAGCAATGAATCAGTGGTAATATTAAGTTATCATACCAATGTGTGAGAGTTATATTTAGCTGCAATCATTGCTGCTGTGTTATAATTGACTGTTTTAAAATAAATAGTGAACGTGTGTTTCGCATTAACAATCTGACGAAGTAGTTTGAGTTTTTCATATTTTCTTTAATACGATTTCATATTATATTTCTTGAATGCAGGTATAATTTCTTAAATACCAGTTTCCAATGAAAACCCTTCAAAAGGTATTACTTCCATCCCCTGATGCCAATTGGTAATTCTCCATTTTGTCCAATATGCAGCTTATTGGAAAGGCAAACAGGTTAGAGTTCGAACATTTGAAACCGCGGATAACATGCTTTGCAGTCACTGCTTTCAAAAAAACAGGAGACTTGGTGAAATAGCCTGTTTAGAAAAATCTATTATATTAGTAATGGATGTCTCAGTAAAGTAATTAATGCATTCAAGCCTTCAAGAAAAATTAACATCAAGTCCATTTCATGCCCGTTTCGAGGCTCAGTGCCAAGTGTGCAGCTAAAGGCAGGAAGTTTCAGGTTTGAATTCCCTGATAATGTTCGTTGAGTCATTGCTCTAAGAAACAAGAAGAAACTATGAGGATTGTGACAGCTTGTGTATAGCTTTTCTTATCAATTGTTAGGCTATCTGGAGGGAGTTTACCGGTTTTCTCTCCCACCGTACGCAAATGCAGAGCAATTACCCGTAATAAGTCTTCTCGGAAGGGGATTGTTCGTGGCATGTATAAGTGGAACACGAGTTTCTTCAATATAGAATGAAAAAGTGCACTTCACAAATAAAACCAACGTAGTTTAATGATTAAAGTTTATTTTCTTTACTGGAAGAGATAATGTAAAAGGAATGACTGTTTTGAAGATCCATGTACCTCTTTCCTTACTTTCCTCTCGAGTTAATAAGTACCGTGCAAATATTAATAAGTGTTTTAATATTTGATTTGATTTTGAAATCCCCAAATACAAAAGCGATTACACAAACGTTTTTTATTTATCGATTTTTTTTTAGTATTTATTCCTACAATATTTATTCACGAATATGTGTTGATTCAATCATGATTACGCATTTTGTATTATTTTGCACGAACTACATCGATTTTGTTCAGAGCTATTTTAAAATGTAATAAATATTATTGAGGCTATTTTAAATGTATAAATATTATTACATACTTTGGGTAATAAATATTATTGAGATAAAAGTAGGGGTCCTACATTCCCATTAAGGTTAGAACGCTATTTACAAAGAATCTGATCTTCCAGTCTACTGTAAAATAGAAAACAAACGAATAAAATTTCTAATATTTAAATGTCTAATTTTTATTAAACAAAAGCTGAATCATGTTCCCTGTTTTAATCTTTCATAAAATCTAAAAACTTTCAAGACGCTAATCACTAGATTTGGATGAATTATACACCATTTTTGCGCTCGTTAAGTTATAATATGTGCAAAAGTTTACTCAATTGAATCTTAATTTCTGATGTGTGTAGCAGACCTTGTTTCAAAAAATTCTTCAGGAGGTTTTTTTTTTTTTTTCTCACATTTGTTATGTTTCTTTAATAACCATTGAAATACCTCACTCTAAGTAGCCGTTGTTTCCAAAACATTTTATTTTTCAGAAAAAAAATTATTGCTCTTTTATTTTCTAATTGTTAACAAAAACATCATTATTATAACGCAAACTCATGCAACTAATTCTAGAATTTACACTTTCAGAAGGAATTTCAGAGATAACCACCCAGCATTTGCACATGAAGCATCTGGGAAACTCCACAATGAGAAACTCTCACAAAAAAAAACCTCCACAATGAGAAACTTTCACCACAAAACTCCACAATGAGAAACTTTCATAAAAAAAAAAACACCACAACGAGAGATTTTCACCAAAAAAAACCTCCACAATGAGAAACTCTCCCCAAAAACTCCACAATAGAATCTAGAAACTTCCCATCAGACTGTCTATCCGAAACATCCATACACTGCTATTCATATTCTCAATTAAGACTTTTCATTTGTGACAGCAAATCACACCATCAGCGGATTCAAACCTTTTACCTTCTTTCCTTGCATGCTAAAAAGGCCGTTCCAGAAGTCGGGGAAAATATCTTTAATCTTTAAAATAGGAACGTTGAAAAACTCTGTCCTTGACGACTGGGAAGAAAATCATAAAATAGAAAAACGTACCAGACTAAGGAAAACTATAAAAAAAAAAAAAAAAAGAGAAAATTAAAGTAAAAAAGTTGTCGTGTATTTAATTGTGACACCTACTCCCCTGATATTAATGAATTATCCTTTTATCTAGATTTCTGCTTTTTCCTACAGAACAAAAAATGTCAGAGCGATATAGAGTAATCTAAATATTCGTCCAAGATTAAAAACTGATAATTTTCAAGGTCGTGTTGGTCACGGCATTCGTGTGTAATTAATCAAAATTTCCTGATAAAATTCGTGATTCCTCACACATATGATTATCTCATCACACATGATTACTTATAAATTAAGGTGATAACAATGAGTAATTCTGTCATTTTTTTCATTCCGCTCTGATCAGGAATGGTACTTAGCAAGATAACAGAGTTTCACATTGACAATAGGAAATAATTTTTCTTTATAAAGCTTAATTCTTCAAAATATTAGTTTTTATTTCAGGGCTTTCCTATACTATAACTCATACAACAATTGAATTAGTTAACTTATGTTGTTTTATAATTTAAATAACACTGCTATTGTATCGCGAATTGTGTGGTTATCTGTCTAGTTATAAACCGTTAAACTCTTTATCTTAATTCATAATCGATCGTTGCTCGTATTCAGCGAGTGATTCAGTGTGCTTGAAATAGTTATTTTCAAGAAAAATTATTATCACCTTTTGACTAAGAGTTGAGTAATAATTAAAATGGATTAAAGCTATTTTATCTTTTAAAGGAATACATTTTTCGCGCCATTTTATTTGCTTGGCAAATTTGTTTGCTGATAATATTTAATTGAGGAAAGGTGTCATTACCACACGAGTTGCAATTACTTATGTAGAATCTAGACAATTATATCAACTCGCAATTAATAGAGAAGGTCGCAATTTCCTAATCCCGTCAAAATATACTATCTAAACAGCGTTCTATAATTTTTAGGAAGAGCATCTTGTTTACTTTATTCTGTTAGTTATAACAGAGAATTATAGAATTAACTTTAAAATTAATTTAAATCGAAATCTATTGATTGCATATTATAACATTGATTGACATTATAACATATAATATATATATATAACGTATATAACATATATAATATATATATATAACGTATATAACATATATAATATATATAACGTATATAGCATATATAACATTGATTGCATATTTTTTAATCCTGATTTATAATTGAGAATCTGAAAGCATTCGTAATGGAATAAAAAAATTTTCTCATGTGTATTTTTTTCTTTTTACTTAACATCGGTAAGACTCGTGTATGAGAGTTAAACATTGCCGTCTGGAAGGACTTTTATTGGTAACTGATCAGCATTTGATACATCGAATAGGAGAAAACCCGGAAAGCTCCCACAAGCCAGCTTGGCTATCGAGGTCAGATGTTCGAATCTCCATCGAGTCTTTGTATCCGAAAGCAGTGACTGTGGCTGTTGCCATTAGCGAATTCGAACCTGCGAATTCACTAACTGCGTACATTACTCATGAACCATGAATCGATCTTATACACTCCGTACTTTGAGTAGTATTGATTCAGTATTACTGACTCAATTTCTTGCACACAATATTTTTGTTCTATCAAAACGATACAAACAATACTTTTAATTTACTTATGGAATCCTATTGTGAGCCTAGGACAATCTGGTGTCTTGCGCTTTTCAATTTTAAAAGTTAAGGAGTTCATTTCGACACCCGACTTAAGAGCCTGAAGTCCCAGTATCTAGGTCATGTATGGCAGTAGAAATCTATAAGCTGGAAAACCCTCTTCATTGGATATAAAAAGGTTGATGGGAGATATAGCCTCTCCCAGTTACTACCCTTGTACTACCCAAACGTATATTCATTGAAATGGTGCTTTCATTGTAAAGTAGTCAACAAGCTTTATGGGTTCTTAGGCAAGCGCGATTCATAAATTGAACCCAAACACGTTGACAACCAGTGTTTTATGTCTTAGTCTGTTTGTTCTTGATATAGCTATAGAAGCTAGATGTCCGCATTGGGAAAAATCATTTTGTAAGGTATACGTTTGATTATAATCAGAGATTTTTTTAATTTATTTTGCCATCTATTATTTGTTGGGCGTAGGACTGACAACGCTATCCCGTAAAAAAACATCCCCTGTCTTGAAATAATGCCAGTAAGCAGACGACCTTGGCCCCGGAGGGGTGGGGGGCTGTTGGGCTGTTGATGATGATGATCTATTATAGTATTACGTGCAAAAAAATGGTTTGCCTCTTGATGATAAGATCTGGGCGATAGAATATGTTGTTGAATAGATTTCTAGACTAACTTGCTGATGCATGAGTCGTTGAGCTCGATGTTGAGATCTTTATGAATTACTGAATTCCTGGTGTTGCAAAGAGCATCTGATTTTTAGAACTTTATTTCGTTTCTATTCACGTTGGCAGCTGTATCCCAAATGGAGGCTAGCTACACAAAATGATTCTGTTATAGAAAATTAATGTTGAATACATTTCAATGAGTTAAAGGGTGAGGTGGATGTTATTCCAAGATTTATCTTTAATATGGTTTCTATAGGTGTGTTTGCTGCCTAGTGTGAGTTCAAGGCAAGTATGGTTGAAATGCAGTCACTTTCCCCCTTAAGCCTTCTGGGGAACAACCTCAGGTCAAATTGCTCGACATTAGAAAATAACATTTCATAACTGCCAACACAGAAGAATCTTTTTCACGCCCTCTTTTCAGTACATTCATTCTCCTCCCACTTGAGGACACACCCCACAATCGCCATTGCTACTGCTTAAGAACCATAGTGCTTACGAGTTCCTCTTGAAAAGCATTACTGTGTGATCTGACAGAAAGAACTTCACAAGGCACAAACGATATCGAAGTACATTCAGATGATTCATGGTTTTAACGATTTCCCACCATTTGCTGTCAACGAACGAATGAAAAAAATCTCAGTGAGTCAGCTAAATAAATACGATGAAAGGCTTTCAGAAAGCTTCGAGCCCGTCTGAATATGTTAGGATTAAATTTAAAACGAACGACAAAAGAAATATTTTTCAATGTCGTCTTTAAGTATTTGCAAAGGCATTATCTTTCGCCTTTGTCCAAGAAAGTGCGAAGTCTAGAAAACGACAAATAGCCACAATGTCTGAGACCATTAAAAAGATTATTGTATACTATAATTTTTCTAGTTGTTGAATTTTTATTTAGCAGTTTGAGTGCATTTGATTTAGTGATGAATTAAGAATTCGTTTGATTTATTAAAGAATCAAAGGTTAAAAAAACTGAATATTAATATAGAATTAATCTAATTGAAAATTAATATAACACGTCCAGCGATATGTATATTGCCAGGTTGTAACAAAAATATAAAAATTCTGCCCTTTTAGCTAATTGGAATAAAGTTGTAACACAATTAAAAATCATTTGTTTAATCATCCAACATGATGTCATGTTTTACTGAATTTTTATTAAGTAGTTTGAGTTCATTCGATTTAGTAATTAATTAAGAATTCATTTGAATAATTAAAGAATCAAAGGTTAAAAATACTGAATATTAATATACATTAATATAGAATTAATCTAATTGAAAATTAATAAAAAAAGTTCCAGAGATATAGGATGTTATCAGGTTGTTACAAAAATACAAAAATTCTGCCCTTAAGATTGAAATAAAACTGTAACACAATCAAATTTACTGAATTTTTACTAAAATGATTTACTGAATATTTATTCAGCAGTTTGAGTGCATTCTATTTAATGACAAATTATGGATTCGTATGATTTATTAAAGAATCAAAGGTTAAAAAACTAAACAATAATATGCATTAATATATAATTCATGTAATTGAAAATTAATATAGCAGATTCAGAAATATGGATCTGCTATATTAATTAGGTATAATATATATTATCAGGTTGTAGCAAAAATACAAAAATTCTGTCCGTTTTTCCAATTGAAATAAAACTGTAACACAATAAAAAATATTTGTTTAATCATTAAACATGAGGTCACGTCTAATGACATCTTACCATCAGCTTTTCTCTTCTTTTTTTAAAAAAATTCATTACTATTTGCCTTAAAATGAATTTAGCTTTACTTCAGCCGCTTTTCTTGAAGAAGTCATCATAAGCCTTGCAAAATAACTGAAAGTGTCTAAAAAGAATCATCTGTAGGAGCAAGGTGAATATAGTAGGCGAAGCCTACTTTTCGAGCCAGTTCTTCTAGAAGACATTTTTTTCAGTATGGGATTTGGCATTGTCATGTTGCAGGATCACTCATTTTTGTTCATCAACGACGGTCGTTTTTCTTGGGGAAATGTTTTTCAGTGTTATTGCTGCTGAGAGTAAACTTCACCAATTATTGTTTGATTGCTCATAATGAACGATTCATTTTATAGCCCTACACTCAAACAAATATTTTTTGGATTCAGAACAATTCGTAGTATTGGTTAGGATTTTAATGGCTGTTCAGTCATTAACTTATGTATTTAACATTATTTAACATGATCAACTGATTTATGATTGATAGTTAGAAGCTCAATTGGTGTTATCATGTCTTACAATTATCCTTAAGAAAAAGAACAGAACTTTCATTACTACCAGATACAGAACTTTCATTACCACCAGATACAGAACTTTCATTACCACCAGATTACAATAAAAATTTGATACTACAATAAATAGAAAATCTGATACTTATTCGTGGGTCGTTATTTGAATTAGTGAACGGAATGCACTACATTTTAAGGATAAAAAAAATTTAATTTAAATAGCTTTCTTCATGATTTATATGGAAAGGATTGAATGATATACAAAATATTGATTCTACAAAATATATAAAAACCTCGCCATTTTTAATATACCATACTAAATAATAATACCTCGCCACTCTAAATATACCATACCAAATAAATAATACCTCGCCAATCAATTATTTGAATAAAATAATACCTCGCTATTCAATTACTTGAATAAAATAATACCTCTCCCTTCTTAATATACCATACCAAATTAATAATACCTCGCCATTCTAGTCCTACTACCTTTTTTTTTTCAAATAATTTCATTATGGAGCAGAGAAAGTTTTAAAAAATGAATGAACGGTGATTCTATTAGAATTTTGGAAAGTTACATTCAATTAAAAAGACGTCTTTTATAGAAGCATTCTTTATTTTGTAATAAGAAAACTTAATTCTTAATGAAAATTTTGTTCTGACAAATCGTCTGAAAAGAAACTGTCAGTTTTTTTTTTTTTTATCTTGTTACATAACAGATTGAAAAACGACATTGAATACAATGAATATTTGAAATCAGATCAGTGTTATTGTACAAAAAAATTGACAAAACAGCTGTTTTTTTGTTCACTTTTTGGATAGAAAGGTAATGTGGATACTTTTTTTTTTTTATAACATTTCTTTCAGAATCAAAACATCAATTTGATCCTGTTGTATTAACTAAATTTCTAAACCTTATCGATGAAAACATTTCTAAACGAATTCAAATAAAGAGAATTCGCTTTATTTTTGAAGTAAAAATTAAATTTTATTTTAAGGGTCTAAATTAAATTGACAATTCTATGCAAATTCTTTCGGAATTAATGCATTTCAATGACGAATATTCCTTGAATATCCCTTGTTATTCTAAGGATATTTAAATAATGTTTCAAGAGGAAGTTCACATGAAATACCAGTCCACCCTCAAACTATAAGGAAATTATAGTATACATAAAGTATTCCAATAGAACCCACAAACTGAAGTGCGTGATTCTACACTATTTTTCAATTAGAATGTCTAAGATATCCTATTCATTTGTGAGGCATGCCAACTCACGAAAACGTCATTCCATATACTGCCAGCCTTTGTACAGAGCCATTATCATTAATAGCATGAAAGCCCAGGGTGCACCAAGGCTTTCCTTTGAAAAGATTTCCACGCATTCCTTCGGGTGATAATAGTTATTTTGAAATACAATTTTATTTGTTTTCAGCAGAAAATCTTTTTGAACAATTTAACATTATTTAATTACGCAATTATTAGCTCGAAAAATTAATTTAAATAAATATTATGTATAAGAATTTCGTGAAAAAAATTTAAATAAATATTATGTATAAAAAGCTCGTGAAAGAAATTTAAATAAACCTATAAGAAAAAGCTCATGAAAAGAACTTTTAAAAAAATATCCAATAAGAAACATTGAAAGTAGCCAAGAACAAAAAAATTAATCGAGGAAACGAAAATTCCGCTTTCGAAAACAATTCCCGTAATTTTATGGCAATAATAGCATTGTTTCTTTAAATATTGCGTATGTTATCATGTATGTTTACCATATTATTTGTTGCAAAAAAAAATGTCACGAATTTCCTTTTACTTTTAGAATGCTTGCCTTGCAAGAATAAAAGCGCTTTGTTGACTGCCAATACTCGTTTAAACCAGATTTCATCCAGATAAAGTATTCCGAATTACAGGAAATAAATAAATATTTATCTACTTAATGAAAAGATTCATCTTTTAACATCTTTTTGATATGCCTTGTAAATTTCATCGTGAGAGGGAAAAAAGAGAGTTCAACGAATTTTCTGTTTATTAAAATGAAGTTCTGATTAATAAAATAAAATGAGACAATAATATTATTTTTACTTTCATAATTTAAATTCTGTTATAAACAAAAAAAAAAAAAAAAAGTTACAAAATTATCGTAAAGGAATTATAAATTCAGTCTTTTCACAGTTTTTTTTTTTTTTTTTTCTTCTCGTACTTTCCCGAGTAGAAACTTTAAAACTACAAAACAAGCATGTTAGAAACAACAATTAGTTCGTCTTTTTAGATGTATGAAATTTGTATACTAAATAGTTTCATAAAGTAAATTTTATCATATTGAACAATGTAACCGTGTTTTCTCCTATATACTGGCAAGAGCGTCCCCTGTGGCGTTCAGGAGAAATGGTGAGAGAAAATATATTTAATTCAACCCTACGTAATAGTTGACCTACAGACTCTCACCCAGAGAGGAAGTATAATTCGCCCATCCTGAGCGTACTTGAGTATCGGGTTTTCGGCTTAGAAGTGGAATCCTTCCACGAATCTATAATTATGTCTTTAATGTGTTGAATATTGATATATCTAATTGCGTATGTGTGGTGCTTGTGCGTGTATGAATATAGCTGGGAGTTCTCCAACCTGTACCTCAAGTATATCAATCCAACCACAGACAGTTACAATCTGATTGCCCAACCTTCACACTACAATAATTGTTTTTAATGATTTTGAATCTATTGTTTCTTTACCCTCACAAATAATTTGCCAGGTGAAGGTTTTGACAAAAGCTCATAAATATTGGCAGAATTTAGATCATAGTACTCCAAACTTTTTAATCAAAAGGTCACATTAACTGCTCCACGAATACCTAACAATACCTTACCGGCAACTTATAGCTTATCTGAAACAAAAACGAAAAGAAGATAATGTTGAAATTTCGAATTTTTCACAGCTATCAAAATGTGAAACATGAAATAACACTTTTACATAAAATTAGCAAATATATGTATTTAAATATGATATAAAAGGCAAATTGAAAAAAGGTAAAAATATATGTAGTAATTGAAAAGTATAAAACATTATAAAGTTATGGTATACCGTTCTATTCATTGATGAGTCTCTATTTATCTTTACAACTGACATTTGACATGAGCTCATCTGGAGAGAACCAGTACCCCACTACCTGTCCTCCAACATCTAAGAAAGAGACCACTTGCCACCAGATTGCTGGTGAGACTCAAGCGCGATCATGTATGTGTACCATAACTGTTGTATGGCTTTTTTTTTTTTTGCATTATATTAGCCTATATATGCCTAATTTCATTACAATCTGGACAATAGTTCTAAACATATTTGGCCTTAAGTGAAAGTTCTCTTAATTTTGAACATCAGAGTTTTGAAGAATGCATAGGATAATATTTAATCGAATGCTCTTTATATGATTGAATTGAATACTCTTCTGTGTTATTGCTAAAGACACAGCACACGAATAATATGTTATAAGCAAAGGCCAGTCTTTCCCCTCTAAACCAAAGACCTATTTAATCTAGAACTATCTAACAAATAAATCTAGAAACATCTATACCTATACAATATCTAGACCTATTTTACAAACAAATAGGTAGCAATTTTAGCTCTACCCGGGAGCAGCACCCAAGGCTTTCTACAATCACAACAATTTTGGACCAAAAAAAAAAAAAAAAAAAAAAAACAAGGTTCCAGTGTTGTATCTGTATCTTCCTATCCTCTTTCTCATGCCCAAGTGAAAGACTTTCTGGCCTAAATATTTATCGTGTTCATTCCTCGTATAGATTTTCGGAAATTTTTGGTGTGACATAGCTTGTTGAGTGTCGAAGCAAGAAAGCTTAGTTTGGAGGGTCAAAGATCGATCCACCAGATTACTACGGTGCATACCAAATTATGTTAGAAATATATAAATAATTGAAACAAATTTTACAGTGTCAAATCCATACAAGACAACAATTAACAATTAATCAACAAATGCTGAATTTATATTATCAACTTGCACTCTTGCACTTTTTTGAAGTTCTTCATTTACAGAATTTTGAAATAATTGTTTTTCTAATTATACTGCAATGGATTTTGAAAATGTGATTAACAAATTCATTTTCCGAATTGCTGTATATACTTCTCTTAAGTCTGTGAAATTTAATGAAACGTATTATAATAAAATCGATCAGAGTTCATGAAAAAAATTTGAACTAGATTGTTTTTATAACGCTTTTTCGACGTTAAACAGAAGAAAATTGGGAGTAAAATTTCTCATGCGAATCGCTATTCTTGTTTTAATATTTTAGTACCTATTCTGCAAACATCTCAAGCGTAGCAAAGTGCAATGTCCTCTTTGTTTAATCTTGGTTCCATGACACGGGTTTTCAAGTGACTAAAGATTTATCTATTGCGGAGGATTTCAATTTTTTTTTTTTTATTTTAACAAAAGATTTTCAAAATAGTTAGTAACTTAACTATTTCTGAAGTAAAAAGTTGTTCAATAATAAGAAAATTTATTACTTCAATACATTATAAAGGCAACGCTGTTTGTTTTCAAATATTGGGCATATGACCTAAAATTATGTGCCATTTTAACGGCAAATGCATAGCGGACGCAGCGTTTCTCAGGGTGTATAAAAGGAAACCTGTTTCATTGTACCAGGGATATGACTGTCTCCTCATATGTCCATTTTACTTTAAAAATACTATTTGTAATTTTTTTAATAGTGGTTCGGAATCCACTTTAAACCATAGGTCCCGGTCTAAAAGGATTGTAGAGAGTTGGGCATAGGGCTGACAACCCAACCCCGTAAAAGAAAACACCTCCTGTCTCGAAATCTGCCAATAGGCAGATGACCTTGGCTACCATGGGGCTGTGGCGGCAATGAAGAAGAAGAAGAATTTTTGTAAGATTTTCAGATTTTGATGAAAGATTAAAACAGGGAACATAATGAACTTTTTTAATGAATGAATTTTTTATTAAATGTTTTCTATTTTATTACAGACTAGCAGATCAGTTCCATTATCAATAATATGGTAGCCTCGATGCAAGATCATTATTATTTTTTATCCTTATTTTTTATTGCCAAAAAAAATGTTTCAATTTAAAATTGCTCTCAGCAAAATATAGATGGTGTTTACTAAATTATTAATTAAACAATGCAAGCCTATTTGAACCAACACATAACAAGCATTTTTAGGCATGAATATAAAAAGAAATCAAACCTAATACTAAATCACATATTGAATTTACGAAGCTATAAATGTCTTTAATATTTCTGATTATAGTACCATTTCATACACTTCTTAAGAAGATCTATAACAAATGTGGTAAAATTGGTTTAAAAACGTGAGCTTGGATAGGACAAAGCTTGAACAAGCAATTTTAGGCATGAATATAAAAAAGAAATCAAACCAAATAGAAAAGCACATATTGAATTTACGAAACTATAAATGTCTTTAATATTCCTGAAAACTGATAATAGTACTACTTCGTGCACTCCTTAAGAAGATCGATAACAAATGTAGTAAAATTGGTCAAAAAACTTGATCTTGGGTAATAAAAAAAACAACGTTTTCTTGCTTTTTTATTACATTATATTATTTATTCTTTGTTATATATAAAGGAATGAAATATGTATATGTTAAATCATTTTCAATTTTTTTTTTTTTGTACTGTCAAGGTACAGTGAGTACATGTGACCCGCTGTGTGTACATCTCTGCACTACACTAACATTGTGTCATGTAAAATCATAGGCATTGTAATATAATGAGGATTTTAAGGTAACCTGATCAGTTACCTTAAAATCATCATGGTTTTTAAAATTCTCATTTTTGATCATCCGGTAACTAATCCTGTCATCCGGATTATCATCTCTGAAAGTATTGCACTCTTTTCATCACCTGTCGGTGGGCTGTTTGTGGCATGCATAAGTGGAACGTGAGGTTCACCAATGTGCCACAAAAAAAAAAAAAAGATAGGAAATAAAGGTTAACTCCTTGAAAGAGGCATCTTTAGTTAGAACTTCATGTGACTTTCATTATGCTGAGTAACACAATAGGACTTTATGGGGGGAGGGGAAGGATTTAATTTTAAATTTAAAAAATTCATTTTCAAAACTTTAAAAAATATTTTTACCTCTAAAAGTTATGCCTTCATCATCGATCGGTGGGCTGTTCGTGGCATACATAAGTGGATTACTATACTCACTAATGTTCAAAGGTAAAAGTGTTTTAAATTGTGCATAATAAAGGGGTTTTTTTACATGCGATACAGATTTACAAACTTAACAGAATTTCCATTAAGGATGTGGGAGAGGGGATATGGGAAAACTGCTTTTTCAGTTATTTTAATACTGAACCATTCCCAATGAACCAATCTCTCCACAACCCTTCCAATCTCAAATTCTGCACACCCTTTAATATAAGTATAAACCTATCTCTAAAATTTTGTGACAAATTTTGATGATACACTTCTTACGAATAGTTTAAATTTAAATTTAGTTTTTGAAAAAAGAATTTAACTGTGAAACCACTGCCGTCTTATTCTAAATTTTCGTAAATCAGACCTTTTGAACTGATAATTTTAGATTCTAGATATTCTAGATTCCATATGATTCTATACCATTGAAATGATGATTCTAAAAATTAATTTATCAATGTAAATTAATTTCTAGAATTTTGTAGATGAATTTTCTTTATATCAAAAATTTCATTTTGTGCTAAAACACTTCGAAGTTTAGTTTTTCAAAAGATCCTGCTGTTTTACATATAATAATAAAGACTGTACATATGTTAAACCATGATAATAGCATGGGGTTTATACCGATCATGCAAGTTTCAACTTTCAGGAACTTTACATGGTTGCATGTTTAAAAACAGTTGTGTATATAAATATTTAATGAACTTTTCTTATTTATAATTCTGTATGTAAGCTACCTCCACTCAAAAAGTTCATAAAAGTTCGTTGCGTGGGTGAGGTTAACTGGGTGTGTTGATTTGGCGTGGAATGAATGATATTCTTATATAATTAATAATATAAGAGTATCATTCATTCAAAAAATTCAAATTTGTTTACATCAATGTTGCCTAGTTATTTCTTTATAATTACCTTGCTTCGATTTTTGTATTGATTTTAAACGAATTACATTCTTTTGCTAAAATACGTGTACAATCATCATCATCATCATCAATAGCACGAAAGCCCAGGTTGGGCCAAGGCTTTCCTTTGAAAGGATTTCTATGCATTCCTCTGGGTGACAATGGTCCTCCAATTTTTAGCCTTTGGTACAGCAAAATCTTTTTTAACTGCGTCTATCCATCACAACTTGGGTCGTCCTCTTCCTCTTTGTCTTTATGACATTTCCAAAACGAGCTTTTTAACAAGGTTTAAATTATTCATTCTAAATACATAAGCAGCCCTGTTTAATATATTGAGATTAATAAATTTTATAATATCTGGGCATTTATAGCATTGATAAATTTCTGCGTTGTGCCGTCTTCTCCAACAATCCCATTCCCTAGCACCTCAAGAATAACCCTTAAAATCTTCCGCTCAAATAAACCGAAATGGGTCTCATCAGATCTTGTCAAAGTCCATGCTACAGAGCCATAGAGCAAAACAGGTCTAATAAGAGTTTTATATAACAAGAATTTACTTTTTCTGCACATGAACTGTGATTTAAACAGTTTTCTTAACTCACAAAAGGCCTTATTCGCAGACACAATTCTGTTTTTTATTTCAGGCAAAATATTATTATGACAATTAATTATTTAAAACTAAGTACATATTCAAAGTGTAAATGCCTAAGGTAATATTACGTGTATCCTAACAAATATTTATAGAATCATTCCTATAATTTCTTTTACAAAATAAATAATCAAATGTAAGGCATTATAAAAAACACGAAGTGATATCTTTCAATTGAATATTTGAATATATACAGAAGTTATGTATTCAACATATAGCTTCCATATTGAATTGTTTATAGCTGCTATAAATTTCTGCAGTATCTATCTCTATTGGATTCCTTCTTAAGTTTTCACCCATTCAAACGTAAGCTCGTATTTAATTTATAGCATCACAAGGTAGGGGAAACACAGTGTGGTTTTATATTTCATTTTTATTCTTCAAAACATAAAAGAAAACGGCGACCTTGATAATAAAAATTATAGTAAATAAATATAACGTTGATCGTTGATCTATTTTTTATAATTTTTGTATTAAATCCTATAATAGCTTTAGAGTAATAAAAATCAGCCGGGAGTTGGTGAAATTTAAATTCTACTTAAATTTCAAAAAGTATGATGCATTTTTTTTCCCTGAGACTTTCTCAAAACTGTCATGTTTCAATCTTTTTTTAACCAAAATAAGTTAATTTGTTATTCTTAACAGATATATAACGGACAGTATATTAGAAATACGTTTCGTTTAAAAAAGTGAATAGACATTAATCTCCATAGAGAATAGAACAATCGTTTTATGAATTCAATTTTGAATAAAATTAGTTACTACTTGTAATTAAATTTACGAGAAGTATATTTAAATTTATTAACTAATTGTAAAACTCATTACAACATGTAGTTCCTGCAGTGATAGTAGTTTCTGTAATTTTTTGTAGGACAAGAATGAACTGTTCGTTGAATAACAAGCTCTTTGTATTTCAACAATTCATTTTATTTTCATAAATAAAAAACAACATTAGTTTGGCTATGAAACATTTAACAAAGATAGTTTAACGACATTTTATTATTTTTAGCTCAAAAATTGCAGGGAAAACCGTTGTAGGAACAAAAAGGGTTTTCGTTTTAGCAAGCTGCTATAAACGAACAGTGTGTAATTGCAATTACTGTTAAGTGGACAGGCCAAAAGAGTATAATTAACTGGACATCCATTTAACGAGATCAATTAGTTCTTTTTAATTTTTTTTTAATAGTTTCACGTTTTTGCAACTACCAATACCAAAATTATGTAACTTAACTTTTGCCCCCACCAATACATAATTAAAATCATATATATTAAAATCACAGAACTTGATAGACTATTTTTTTACATAGTAATTAATGCCTTGATTTCTGAGGCTCGTTGCCACTTGTTTCGGGTTTGAATCCCAACAGTGCCATGGATATTTGTATAGGGGTTCGGAATCCACTTTAAACCTTAGGTCCCTGTCGAGAATAGGGCTTATAACCTGACTCCTTAAAAAGAAAACATTTGTTGTCTCATAATCTGTCAGTAGGCAGACGGCCTTGGCCCACCATGGGGCTGTTGCGTGAATGAAGAAGAATGTCTTGGTCGACACCGGCTTCTGAGAATGAGGGGTGACTGTTACAGAAAACTCTCTTAATTAAATAAACCTCACTATCCTATCTAAAAGACTAAAACTTGCAGATAACACTTAACCACACATGGAGAGACGTTGTAAAATATACAACATCTAAGCCGCATAGCTGCAAAGATAAGATATATTTGACTCATCCATGGTCTTAGTTCAATGTCTATAAATCTATCTTGGTGTTTTGAGGAAATTTAACATCACAGTCTAGGTGACAAGAATGAAGTTTAAAGATTAGATTTACGAAGCGTTTGACCATTGCGATAACCTATCTAGAGTCGAACAATGTGTCTCCCTTCCCAGACAATTTGTCTCAAACATTTTGTGATTCAGTATTACACCTTAAATATCTGGTCATCCAATGGACTTACAAGAAGAGCTACCACAATAATAAGATTTTTATCAAAGTGAGTTTTCTTTATTCTAAAGGTCTCTTATTCGACCTATGAACCAGCTGATAATTGTTGGTATTTTTGTAATCTAAAAATGTGGCAACAGCTATTTTTTTAGAATGACCTCATTGTGGAACCTCATTGTTCATCATTTTTTGGAACGTTAAGAATGAAAATAGGCTACAGGTTTATACATATAAAATGTTACGCATAACATGGTAGTCAACAGAATATTATAAAATACAATTAAGTATATATAATTATGTATCTTTTAATCTTTTAGAGTTGCGTAATTATTAATTTTGATTAAAATAGAAAAATTTCTAACTGGAAACTCCGAGATGAAAATTTGTATTGGCACATGAGTAGAAAAGCAGGCAAACTTGCAAGAATAAGAAAATATAATAGAATAAGAAAAACAAGCAATGAATTCATTAAACCCCCAATACAATCAAACAATTGTGACTGATTTGAAACCTTCAAACAATAAAACACCCAATGATATACAAACAAGGCAAAATAGTGTGCTGTGGTAGTCTTTATCACAGGAATGTACTTACTTATGAAGACTATGATGCGCGTAACTCGCTGTGCTCTCACCGCACGCACACACGCATACATAAAGTTGTGCATAATGTGTATATAAATGAAAAAATAATATACAATATTAAGTAAATAAAGAATTCCATGCGCAATACATTGATTTTATTAGTGTTTTAATATTCGATTATTTATTAGTATTTTAATTCTGTAATAACCAAGTCAAAAATTTGATTATTAAATGTTATCTATTGAACATATTTTTATTTTGACGCCTGAAGACTTTTATTCACAAATAGTGTTGATACAAATAAATTTGCGTATTTTTACATTTTTTTTTGGCAACAACCTCTTCTGAGCTTCTCTGTTTAAAACGATTTTAAAAATGAAACTTGTTTTTCGCTAATCCCATAAAATATACAATGAATTCTTTAAGAAAACATTCGCCAATGTTGATAGCCAGCAGACTTGAGACTCTTGTGCTAAATAAATAAATAAAAAGAATAATGTAGTTATGGATACTTCGCCCATATTAAAACATTATTCATTATCTAATAGTTCTCAATAAATTAGAAAATATTTTCTAATGCCTAAATAAATGCCTAGTTTTAATAAACTAAATCCAGATCCTGTTGCAAGTTTGAATATTTAATCAATTACTCTGCCATATAATTTTAATGAAAAATTGATATATAACCTAGGTGGGCTGCTAGAAAAGCAGTGGTGGACCACACTTTGTACACATTTTTTATATTTACCCTGTTCTAATGAGTATATTCATACAACAAATTCAATACAGCACATTTCTAACCACTCGATCTAATTGACTGATTTTAATTCCCTAGACGACTGGAATAATGCTTAGTTTTTACTAATTTTTATCTTAATAAGAATGGACATCATCATTAGTAAGAAATGAAATTAAAAGGTGTAAAATTTTCCCCCTTCTGATCTAAAAGAGGAAGTTAAAGGAAAAATAAACTTACTTCCTGTTGTTTTATAACTTAAGCCAGCGATTGCCAACTTCTGGGGCGCACTTCCTAGAGGGACGTGATAACACTAAATGGGGGTATATGGAAAATAAAATATAAAAAAATTGATTTATTTACTGAAACAAGGATTAATTACGATTAATTAATTTACTAACATAATAAAAAATAAAATATACAGATTTTCTCTGATATAATACACTTATATAAAGTATTGTATCGTACTACAACAATGTATTTAATAATTAACTTACTAATACTAAACTAAAAATAAGTTAGTAATTATTAATAGCTCCCTTGTGCCTGTCTTGCAGAAAAAAAGTTTTCGAGGGAAAGTTTAATATTAGAGATAGACACTCTGGGTTCTTTTTCTATATTTAGCTGAGATCCCTAATGTGTCTTCAAAGCAGTCATCGCTGAAAATTCTGTTTCTCAAAGGTAGGATGTTGAAAATGGTAATGGAATATGAAGTGTTCTTGTTTTCTATGATGAAAAGTCATCATCTACCCCTGCCCAAAATCCAAAGTCTGATTTATTCCTAAATAGTCGTTTGATTTCGCCACTTAACCTGAAGTCTGTGATAATTTCTTCTTCAGCGGTTGCGAGACATTCTACAGTATTTTGAAATGGATCCTGAACTCACTCGTAACTTGCTACCAAGTTGTCGTCAGCAAGAAAATACTTTTAAACTCCGTTGCCAATATATCTAAATGATTTTAAATAGTTACAAAAAACAACTTTCACATATTATTCTTCAGCCTTGTCAGTTTTAACTTATTCATCCATATTTGCATTCTTTTTTGCTTTAAAATCTTTCTCCACAATTTCTTCAAAAGCATTAACTTTATCATTCGTATCCAATATATGCGTATTTGCTGCTTGGAGTTGAAGATTCAAGGTATTAATAAGGTAATCCTCGAATATCTCGACCAAGTAGTTGAATTTCATAATAAATAAACCATCTCGAAACTTATTGACTTCAGGCCGGTTTTCCACTTCTAAATAATGGCGATTTCATTTCTTAATTCATAAACATGTTGCAAAGTGATAACCATTTTGCTTCGCAATAAAATAGTAATGCTAAATGTACTACAGCTATTAGCACAATATTCAGGCAAGACGTATTTCTTTGGAAGCTAAAAAGCTTCTCTGTGGATCATGCAATGTGGCAAATACATTGGGGAGATTTTTGTTCCACAAGTGCTCGTATATTTTGAAATCTTCAGACAATGAACGAGTACCATCGATACATAATCCGATGCAATTTTTTCCAGTCTATATTTGCGTCGTTTATAAAATAATTTAAAATAGTAATTAATGAGAGTACTGTTGCTTTGAGTTCTATCGGTCTGAGGAAAAGTAGTTCTTCTGCTGCTGACATACCAGCACAAAATCAAGCATAGGCATAGAAATGAGCATCTTTATTACTATCTGTTGCCTCATCAAGCTGACAGGAAAACAATTTGTCACGCAACTGCCAGAAAGGCTCATGTAATACATCTTCAACTATATCACCAATTTAACGGCTAACCATATCATTTGATAGAGGTATGGACTGCAACTGTTTGGAAAAATTCCTTGCAAACATTCTGAGTTGCAGCTGGCAAAACAAATTCTTCAACAACTGTGTGGGGATTTTTACATCAGGCTATTTTGAATGAAACTTTGTAAGAGGCAAGTCAAGCTGCTTCACTCACAGGCAAAGTGTTTTTAAAAATGATTTTACTTTTCATATAATTTTACTTATAATTCGAAGAATTTTCGAGGTTTGTTAAAATACTCACTATAAAGTGTTTCCAAATCTCTTTTAGGCTTATTCGTATTCCTGCTGCCATAGTTTGTGAGGAAATGACACATAGGGGTTATTCTTCTTCATTTTCTTCAGTACTGGTAAACTCAAAATGTAAGTGTTTTTCTTAATGTTTTCTTGGTTTTTATTTTCGGAACTACGCTTGTCTGTGCACTTGTTGATGCTTCACTATCGTTTAATGCTCACTTACGCCCACATAAAAATTTATCTATGAAAACAATTTTTAATTATCGGTCTTCTTCAGATGGACAATAGGGTTCATCTCGAGGTTTTGACAAATAGACCTAAAAAAATATCTTAAGAGTTATATATTTCTGCCTTTCTCCTAAAATGTTTCTGCCTTTCTTCTAAATGTATAGACTTTCCATTAATAGCTATGCATCTCTGATCAAAACAGCATTTTAAACTTTCTACCACTTTGCTAACATTTTTTTTTATTTCAGCAGTCATAAATTGTCCTTTCTCTCTATCCCCATCTGCAGATGAAATTTTAATTTTTTTTTCTGCATTACTGATTGAAAAGTTATTTTAGCTCGTCAGTATTGTCAGTTCACGATCAAGCATCAATAATTCTTCTATTTGCAGATTAAGATCATGAGCCACAATATTCTTTACCAATTTATGACCCTCATCTGAATTTTCTTCGTTGCTAATAGAATAATTGAGGTTTATCCGTGTTGCTTGAGTCAAAAAGTGTCATTAACCAAAATGTTTTACAACCACTCGGCGTTTACCAAGTATGTCGTTATCTGAGATCGCTATTAACAAGATAGCAATAAATTTTTTTATAATGGCAAGGCATTAGTATAACTTTATGCCAGCCTTGCATAATTTAACATACTTATACATATACTATGGTAAATCATCTAATTAAGTATAATTTTAGCGGGCAATAATAGAATTTTAATAACGCATTATTTAATTTATAACGGCGCACATATGTTTAATATATATATATATATATCATAAATCACAAAAAATATCACGAAGAGGATGGTCAACGAGCATTTTAGAAATGCAATCAGTTTCTATAACAAAAATCGTGAAATTGAAATACGTTATACAAAAATGTTCATGTGCTTCAGTCTCATCAAAAAGTGACATCAAAACAATTTATCAAAGGCGAAAAAAAAAAAAAAAAAAAAATTGAAGATCCAAAGTGTGTATAGGCAACAGCAACGAAACTGAAAAAAATCGTTAAAAGTACATAAACATCAAAAGTAACGGCAAAAAAACAGCAGAGGCAAATCAAGAAGGAAATAATACATATCCACAAAGCTGGGTAAAGATCAAATTGTTCAGGAAATCTCCAAACAAGCATAACAAATTTCATTACAATATCAAAAGCAATTAATTATGAGATCCTGAGGATACATCAAGGAATACGTACCATCAGGACATTCCAACCATGTTATCTTTCCTCACTTGACTGGATCCCAGCTGTCACACATACACACACACAAACACATATAAATAAAGGGTGTCCCAAAATTCTCACAAGATTTCTTGCGTAAATTTTAGGACACACGAGATCTCACTTCGATATTTATATATTTCAGGGTTTCCAACTTATCCAGTTTGTTCCAAAGATTTCTGGCATGTGTTTTGGGGCACCCTTTTCTATACCTATATTCCCAAGTGAAAAATAAATAACGAATTACTATGAGAACTATATTTGCATTATTATGAAAAAGTGTACATTATATGTAAATTACATTATATGTACATTTAAGTATTTCTTTCGATTTTATAATAACAAGCACACAAAACTTATTAAGGAAATGATTTCTAATTATATATATATATATATATAGCAAGAATATTTTGAATTTTGGACGCCTTTTTTTTATATATAAATATACAAGTGAAAAATAAATAAAGAATGTGATGCGTTGCATTATATTGTTATTGACAAAGTTTATATTATATAAAAGTATTTGGTTTAATTCTCTAATAATCCAGCACAAAACTTATTAATGAAGTAATTTCTAATTTTTTATATGCGTATAATATACATATAAAGTAGAAATATTATGCTGTACAAAAAGACCACTCGTCAATGAGTGTACCACTCGTCACAATGAGTTCAAATTTGAAATAAAGGTACGTGAAGAAGGTAAAAACGGTACGGCATCAAAAAACAGTTTCATAGTATATCAATAGATGGCGTTGCAAGCGGCATTCAGAAAGAGAATTCGGCTGCTAGTGATATTTTGAATCGAAATTACAACGTATTTGGTATCAGTTGCACATTAAACCAACTGTAGTGTTCAATGGGCTTGATTGTTTCGTTTTTTTTATGGAAAAAATGACTTTCAAGTCATTCAACATATTTTGGAACTTTTTTTGATGGCATACCGTTTCTCCATTCTTCAAGTATCTTTAGTTCAAATTTGAACTGATTGTGAAGTAGTAGTTTTTAACAGAATTTTGAAAGTGGGACTTTAAATATATGATGAATGATATAATATTTTTCATTTGTACGATGAAATGCTGATTTTTCTTTTTTCTTTTAAAAGATTTTTTTTTTTTCAAAGTCATGTTCGAAAATTAATTCGTTATTGCTGCTTGGTATTCGAAGGATAAAATAAATAGATATATAGTAATTAAAACTTGCTGTAGTAGAATTTTTCTGCAAATTTACATGGTGTAAACATTTACATGATTTTAATTCTGATTTATGCAAAAAAATTTTATTTGAAATTTTTAGCTGGTGGATTTAAATTTTATTTTTAAAAAAATCTTTTAATTGGCGTAATTCATATTAATTTAAAAATCGAGTACTTATTAATGAAGTACTCGATTACAAATTACAGACCACAAATAAGGATAAAGTAGGATGAAAAATTAAAACGGTAAATAGTTTGAAGTTTTTTTTTTTTTTTTTCATGTTTTATTTGTTTAACAGCTTGAATCAGGAGGTTTAAATATCGAATTATCACTTTATTTTTATTTTAAAACAATGCTTTTCAACTGAATATTAATTTTATTACAAAAAATAAAGTAGAAATGTAAAGTAACTTATGTTTAAACTCAGAAAAGAAAACTTATGTTTACTATATGAATATTTGAAGTCATTATGCTGGGATAGTACCTATCTCATGTGTTTTCTATTTTTTATTCTACATATTTTTATCTTATTTATAACATAAACAAAGAACATATTTATAATAAAAAATCTATATAACAAAAAATATTATATATAACAAAATTTTTATATATAACATAAAAATTGTTAGTCAAAAGTGAAGGAAGCAGTAAACATGAGTTATTTATTAAAAATTTCAGTTATTACTTTTTAGTTATTATTGTTCAATTTTCTAAAATTGAAGTAACTTCAAAAGATGCCTGAAAAAATAAGAGATAAACTCTACCAACTCATCACATATTCTAAAAAAATTTCTCTTAAATTATTATAACTACCATAGTTGGAAACTTCAAATATATTGGCAAATTAAACTTGGTTGGGGAATATTTCCCTTGGTTTCACTTAATAAAAATATAAAGAGAAAACAAAACAAAAAAACAACTAAAAACAGAAAAAAAGAGGGGAAAAAAAAGAAAAATCAGTGTTTTTAAAAATTGTCATTAATAAGACTAGCCCGTGTGTGCACAATTAAATTATAATAATTCAGTGCATTTCCATGCAAAACAAAAATGCACATAAGTTTTCATTTAGTTGGATGTCAGTAACCTTGGTCATTAATGGTTTACATTAAAGTAATCAGTTTCAATAATTCGACCACAAGTGCAATGTACGAAAAGTTGGCGTGTGACAGATGCTAAGGCACGTGGTAAAAAAAAACAAGAAAAGTGACACACACAAGCGCATACTATCCACCAAAAAAGAAAAAAAAACATATCTTACAGCTTTGAGTTAACGTCATATAAATATAGCTAAAATCATTTTGGTGCACGTAAACAGAAATAAAGAATAATGCATAAACTGATAAAAAAATTGTTTAGAATGTTTTGCATCGGACATCGTTTTCATTATTCTTCCGATAAAGCTAGCTTTTAACAAACATGGAACTCAGTCATCGATCTTTTTTTTTTTTTTTTTTTTTTTAAATGTCTTCTGCCTTAATAATTTTTATTTTTATCAGAGCATTTTTTTTTCCCAACAAAATCCATTCAGTGCGTTATTCGACATTAAGTGGCTAAATATCACCAACTATATCCTGTTAACTGAGGTACCACTATCCTCAGCCGGCTTCAAGGACCTTGAGCTTTAGTTGTTTACGCAATTCTCGAAAGGAGCAGAGAGTAGCGGAAAGTGACGTCACAATTATCAGTCATTGGTGGAAGTTGTCTTCTAAACCGGGCTGATGTATTCTCTTCCAGCTGTTCGATTAGTAGCAGCGTTCAAGTTTGCTCTCCTCTGATACGAAGTGGGTCATCTGGGCCTTTTAATTTGTAAGTATAGATTTTATTTCACTATAGATTTAAAATGCATTTTGGAATAAAAATAAAAACCCTCAGTACAAAATAAATAAAAATGATGCACTGTTAAATTTTTTTCTACATGCATTTTTAAATTGGTTTTAAGGTGCTTTTTAGATTCTGTAAGGTTCTTCTTGCAGATTCTTTTATTTATTTTTATTTTGTTTGTGCTTTTGGAGAACTACTGCTTTTTCGCTGTTGGGTTTGCCGATGAAGGTTAGGAACTCCTCATTTCCTTAATTGCGTGCGGATTGGACTTCGGTTCAGGCACGACGCGAACTGTCAAATTGTTCCGGTTGTATTCACTTGGCGTTCTTTCTTTTTTTTTTTCTTTTGACATCTCTTAAATAACGGAATTAATGACTCGTTTGACACATGCGATTAGGAAAGCATGTTTTTGAAGCTCATTTTTGGTCTCGTTAATCAGAGTGTAGTTATGTACACTTTTTTATCTTGCATATTTCGCGTGGTTTATTAAGTGCATTATGTATTCTTTCTAAACGACTGTATATATTTATATGTTACTGAGACTCGTTTAATTTTTTTAAAACGTGCAATTACATTAAATATAACCTGCAATCAAATGAAACTATCAATCATCAATAAATTATTTATATAAAGAGATTGTGAAAATATGCAACTAATTTAACTAATTGTTGCAAAACATTAATGAAAACATTACAATATAACTGCATTATGCATACTTTTCTAACGGCTGTAATAAATCTGTTACTGGTTCGTAAAATTTTTATACATAGTAAAACTCATACACTGTGTCAACTATAATGAATCTAATATGACTATATACATACAAAAGATATGACTATATGTAGTCGAATATGACATAATTATTTGCTTAGTAGAACAGAATGCGTAAATGTAAAAACTAGTTAACTGCTTATCGCAAAAATAATGGCAATTGATAATGTGAGTAGGGTGTTGATAGTTGTAGTGATAATGTAAAATACTTGTCATTTGTAAAAGAAGAAGCATTTTCAACTTGATAACGCACGTTCGTTTAACATTGATTCTGACAGACAGCGTGCAGATTTCAATTCTGTTAAGTTATAACTTGACTATAATGTATTGATTGTGCAGTGCTGAACTTAAAAATTAAAATATTTTTTTAAATAAAAAAGTATATTTCGCTCGCTCTCTTTGTAAAAAGAATGTATTTTACTTGTTTTGAAAATATACTTGAAATTTTTTGTTAGACGCATAAAAAAATTATGAGTTCTGTAACGTAATTATTATGTGAAAAATAAATTAATTTCACTTCCATATTCAAGTTCGATCCAAATATAATAGCAGTCCTTAAAATTGTATAAAAGATAATTTTATTGTAAAGCCATAATCGATTATTTAATTATAATAAATATTTATAATAATATGAATATCTATGTAAATAATAAATCATTATAATAAATCTTTTAATTACCTTTTCCTTGTTAGGAAACCATTTTCATGCATTTCATATCTTATCTTAATTTTTACTATACGATTAGATAAGCGTTTATTAAACAATTTTAGAAATAAAAAGACATTCTGACATAATTGCAAATGCATTTTGAAAGTTAGTTTTCAGAATTCAAGCTCTAGTGATTTATAGAATTCGTCAACTACAACAAAACTTCCAAAAGACCGCAGACTACATAAAAGTTATTTATCATATATATATAAAAAGTAAATAATATAATACAATAAAAAGTAAATAAAATATTTGATGCGGAACATTATATTGGTTTAATATGTATTAGATTCAATTTCTGAGTAGTAATCATGCAGAAAAATGATTAGTCAGATGGTTTCCACTTTTCAATTTATTAATATTTATGATATAAAAAAAGTTTTTTACTAATATAAGCGGATAAGTTTATGGATCTAAATGTTCAAAATTTTGCAATGTTCAGAGCTATTTTAATATAAGCCGAATTTTTAAATGGAGCATATTTTGGGGATTCTTATGAAATATGTAACAAATTTTTGTAAAAATCTTGTGACGATAACTGACTTCTTGATACATCAGTGATCGTCGTATTTTCGAACATCAGTGGTCGTTGCATTCTACTTATGTATACTCTGAACATCCTACGTGACAGTGAACAGGGAAAGAAATTGTATTCTGGAAGAAATCTTAAGGAAAACCCTCATTTGTATGTCTCATGAGTGAAAATCTGGAAAACTTCAATTAGCCGGGAAACTCCACTTTAAGTTAGAGACGTTTCACACGTGTGGCCTTAATCTTATTTTAGTGTTTACCATTGTGCTATCTATGTGCACATTATTATAGGGCCACGAATCCGGCTGACTTTTATGTGAGGATAAGAAACAAAGATAAAGGTCTAGACGCTGCATTCAAAATATCATGCTATTAATATTTTCATCTCCAGGTTAGCAATAAAACTTTAAAAAAAACATTTATAAACATTTTTTAATATTTAAATGTTTACTTATTTATTAAATAAGGCGTTCCATCTTTTTTTTTTTTTTTTTTTTTACATTATCATTATTGTTATTATTTACATTATCATCATTATTTTTTTTACATTAGTTTCTTACATTTTTTACAATATTTTTATTATTTTAAAATAAAAATTATATATGGTAAGACATGGTGCGGTGTGTGCAACTTTGGCTTAGGCTTTTAATGCTGTTAATTAATTTCTACATTCATTGCTTGTTACTGTATAAAATTCAATTATTATTGTTGTATAAAGTTAAATTACTATCCGATCATTTTCATTAGTTCCATACTAAATGCTTCAAAAATAAAATAAACGTAATAAATGCAAATAATAAATAAGTGTAATAATGTAATAAATGTAAATAATAAATAAATGTAATAATTTTTAATATTTAAATGTTTATTTATTTATTAAATAAGACGTCTCGTGTTTTTTACATTATCATTATTATTTTTTACATTATTTTTATTATTTTAAAATGAAAATGATATATTATAACGCAGGCTACGGTATATGCATCTTTGGTCTTAATGCTGTTAATTCATTACTACAATCATTGCTTGTTACTGCATAAAATTCAATTATTGTTGTTCTATAAAGTCCAATTATTATCCAATTATTTGCATTAGTTGCATATTAAATGCTTCAAAAATAAAATAACTGCAAATTAAATTTTCTTTATTTATAAATATAGACACAAATGACTGCAACTTAATAATAATCGCTTATCTGATTATGTGAATTTTGTAGATTAGAGTAGTGCCACATTTCCGTCTAATGCAATAGTCTGCACGAACCAACAGCATACTAATGAATAGTGATCAGTATTTCCGTCACCATTTACGAAAAGCTCGTAAGTGTTAATGAGTATGTTCTGTTTTGCTTTTATTCGATTATGTGTAGTAAATGATGTAAATCATAACGTTTCAAATGCGGGAACTAATTTTGAATTATTCCGTCATAGTTTATTTGGTGATTAGATGACGCTTTAACGAATTTGGAAAACAATTTTGTCTAAAATTATAAAATTATTCGTTTTAATAATGTGGAGTACTATCAATTTCTCGTTTATCATAATCATTTATTTTCAATTTACGATTATGAAAGGGTTATATATGAATGAATACTGCATATTATTGTAATAATTTAATACTGCGTTTAATATCGCATTTAATCTGCTTTTTAATATTGTGGAGTACTACAAATTTCTCGAACATTTATTTATAATAATAAATTATTTCAATTTACGATTATGAAAGGATTACATATAAATGAATACTGCATATTATTGTAATAATTTAATATTGCGTTTAATCTGCTTTTTAATGTTGTGCGGTACTGCAAATTTCTAGAACATTCATTTATCATAATCATTTATTTTCCTTTACGATTATGAAAAGGATTGCATATAAATACTGCACTCTGTTGTTTGTTTTTATTTATTATATGTAATAAATAATAAGTTAAAGAGTTAATGGAACTAAATTTAGTCTTTTCTGTTACAAATAAGTTGGTGATTAGGTGTAAATCTTAGCAATTGTGAATTTATTAAATTAATTTTGTCGAAAACTAAAAATTTGTTTGTTTAGTGGAGCTATCAATTTCTCGAAGAAAAGTGGTATTTATTTATAATGATCACTTATTTTTATTGTCTGTAATGAAATGATTATGCATATTAATGATTGCTATATTTACTCGTTTAAATATATTGAATGATGTAAATCATGGTATAGATGATATGTTATTATTATACATAATATGCTATTATTATTATTATACATATTTATTGAAAAATAAATTTTGTTTAGAACTAAAAATAGTTTAAATATTTCTTTTGTAATATATACAATTATAAAATTTTTATAACTGGTATTATAACAGGTATATTACTGGAAGAATACTAGTAAAATTCGGTATTAATACCGGTTTTTTTATAAAAAATATTTATTTTATAACCGGGTAATGTTTGTTGCTGAAAATTCTACAAGTCGTGGATTATATTTAATTTTTATTAGTAATCCCTCATTTAAAATTCAATTTAAAAATTATGTAAAAAAAAAAATAAGTATTGTAATATAAGTGCAATGAACCGAAGGTTATTCAACTATTAGGTTGATTCGAAAGCTGTTGTACCAGAGAAAATTAAATTAAACTTTTACCAGTTCGCAAACAAATCCCAATGTACAAACGATGTAGAATTTTTTAGCTGAAGTTAATTCCCACAAAATTTTTTTTTTTTTGTGTGTGTGTGATTGTTGTAGTCTGTTTACGCAATGACAAATGACTTTCCTATTGTTTTCCAACTGTTCCTTTTGAAAAAATTTATTTTAACCAAATGTAGTTTTATTTAAAAAAAATTCTATTCTTTTAAGAAATACTAGTTTAATTTAAAGAAAGAAATTTTGAAAAATTTTCATAATTGGAAATCGTTTGCAATTATTAAAGAAAGAGTTAAAAATTTAAAATGCTGGAAAAGTTAATTAGTATTATTAAAAAAAAAAAATTAGAAAATAGCATTAGTAAAAGATTTTACTGAGTAACATATGCCGAATGTATAAATTTTTAATAAAATAATATTTAATTAATTGTTAATTTTTGTATTTCTCTTGTTAGATTAATTCATAATTTAATCTCTATTCTTGTATTATTTACTTGTTACTCTTTAGGGAAGCTAAAAATTTTGATTAAATGTAATGATATTTAATAGTTCTAAATTCAGTATTATCTGTGATAAGAAAAAGTTTTAAAAAATGATTGGAAAATTTTTTTTAATTATTTTATGAAAATGTTTATTTGAAAAACAAGCATTTTCTAAAAATAATAAACGAAAATGTCGTTTATAAAATGTCGTACGGTGATTCGATAGCGATTGTGATTCGCTTCGATAGACAGGTTTCTTGACGGGAGTTTTCCGGGTTTTCTCCCGTACGACATTCAAATTCGGGGCAGTCACCACTGAAAATCTACTTAAAGGCAATGTCCGCCTGTAGGTCGTTCATGACACACAAGAAAAGTACGATACCCGTCGATGTCCAATAAATGTATTTATCAGCGATATGCATTATAAGTGCATGGATTTAACAATTTTAATGATTTTAATGAATCATGGAAATTGTTTATTGAAAATTTATTATATATTTTTAGCGTTTCATTATATTTTTTATCGCATTATTTTTCTTTAATATTTTCTTTAACTATTATAATATATTTCTCTGAAATTTGCACACAGAGCTCCTTCAATTATTTGAAGGATTTTAAATGCGGCTTGACTTCAAAGAGTTTGAGAACCACTTAGCTAAGCGTAAAACTAATTAATCAAATGATCTCAAAATCTCAACAGAGGACATCTTCAATGCATTGAAGAGTTTGCTTTTAAATGTATAGTCAAACATTGAAGAAATAGGAAACTTTAGGCTTATGTTTCTTATAAATACAAGGATAACTAAACTTGGGGTGCATTTTATTATTTTTAAATGCACCCTGACTTCAAACATTTTGAAAACCACTGAGCTAAACGCAAAATTGATTAGACAAAAGGGTTTTTATTTTTTGTATTTCTTTTATGTTCATGTCTGATAATGTTTATTCGTTAATGTGTATTCGTCTGAACAGCCTTGCACATTTTGATGTAATATTTAGCAACAACCACATCAACTTCATTAAGAGCAATTTCAAAATTTGAACATGTTTTGGGCAATAAATATCGTAGAGTTAAAAAAATTACATAGAAAGAGATTCTTCATGTTATTAATTAAAAGTCTGATGTTCTAGTGCGAAATAAAATAAAAAACATTGAATAAAATATATATTAATATTTAAATGTTTACTACTTTTATTTAACTAAAGCTGGACTTTGTTCCTTGTCTTAATCTTTCATCAAAATCTGAAAATTAAAAAAAAATTGTCATATATGTTTTAAAAAATGGACATATCACCAGACGGAAGCAAAAAAGCAACCTACGCATAATTTCTTCACGTCTTGCACAATATGTTAAATTGTACCACCTTGAAAATAACTCTTTTTCTTGTAATTTGATACTCCGGCAAAAAAATAATTGAAGTCTCTGTTTCTTGTAAACATTTTTGTTTTTATACCAGAGATATGTCAACTTGATTGTATCTGAGATATATTTTCTTCTTTAATTATTTGCAGTTGACTTTTATATTTGCGATTTCATTTTTCAAACTCCTACACATCGAGAATAAAGAAATATTAGAGATGTATTTTAACATGAAAATCATTAATAATATTTTGTTTATTTAAAAAGAAACATTCTAAGAGAATTTTGAAAGAAACATGCTATTTATTAATAAACAGTCTGTTACTGAGCGTTCATAATGGAGATGTAAACACCAAACGAAGTTAGAATCGTAAAATATGCGATAATTATTTGTGATTTAATTCTTCAAACTCTTACTCATCGAGAATAAAGAAATGCATTACAATTATTTTGTTTATTTAAAAAGAAAAATTTTAGGAGAATTTTGAGAGAAGCATACTATTTATTAATAAACAGTCTGTTAATAAGCGTTCATATTGGAGATGTAAACACCAAACTAAGATAGAATCATAAAATATGTGATAATTATTTGTGATTTCATTTTTCAAACTCTTACTTAACGAGAAAAAAGAAACTTTAGAGGTGTATTTTAACATAAAAGACATTAATAATATTTTTTTATTTTTAAAAAGAAACATTTTAAGAGAATTTTGAGACAAACACACTATTTATTAATAAACAGTTTGTTAACGAGCTTTCAAATTGGAGATGAAAACACCAACGAAGATAGAATCATAGATTTACATATGCAGTAATACAAGACAATGCTTTGACTTCGGTAACTTTAAAAATGAAATTGCTGTTCAGTCAATGTTAAATTGCTGATTCAGTCAATGTTAAATTGCTGATTCAATCAATGTTAATTGAATCAGCACAGAATGAGATACTACATCCCCGTTTTACATGAATAATTGAACGGGGCCAACCAAAGGACACTTTATTTTTACGTATTATTTTCTTAATTTTTTAAATTGAGCGAAAACTGTGGAATTTAAAGAAAAACATTACAAAAATGAAACATGCAAATTTCTATTTTTATATCTTATTTTAAAATATCTGAAATCAACTTTTTAGAGTAATTGCCTTAGAAATAAATTAATAGTTTAAAAAAAACTAAAAAATACGCTAAAATTACTTATACACAAAAAAAATAATTATTTGATTGTATATAAATTAACTATTTTATTTAAATTATATCTACTTTTATCATTTCTTTACCAGAACATAGAAATTTCCATATATTAGAAATATTCTAAAATTAGATTTTTTAATATTGTTGAACCTGAACTGTACCATCATTAATATTACGACCTCTCTATGGCAGTTAACTATGTTGAGCAAGTCATTTTCCTCAGTTCTCTGTTTATGGCTGATTTACATTTATGATTAACCATATTTGTATACAACTGTCTTCACACGTATTCGTAAACAGTATGGATTTTCTACAGAATGTGCTGTCAACTGTTATGAGATGCTGTTATCTGTGCAATATAGTATGGTGTTATCTTTGCTTTCTACAGTAAAATGTTATCAATTCTCAGTTGCTAAGCTTCCTTTACAGAGGCCTCTTGCATTTTTGAACGGTTTCTGGGGTTATCTAGAACACTCAATGTCAAAAGCGAGAATCGGCGCCCTCATTAAATTACAGGGCAGTAAAAAAAAAAAAAAAAAAAATTTTCTTAGCGATAAAACTATGGCGGGCAATCTGCATTAAGTTAAAGGGCAAGTAAAAAGTTCTCTTGGAATCGTAGGTGGTTTATAAAATTATAATAAATGCTTCTCAAGCAGTTTTATAATCATAATTAAATATTACATACAGCTTTCTCTATATGTATGAATCTAATTTTGTGATTTTTGTGATTTTGTAACGAAACCCATGCTCCTCATTAAATTACAAGATATGTACTCAGTGATAAAGCTATTGAATATGCATTAAATTAAAAGGAATGTAAAAGATCGTTTGGAATAGTAGGTGGTTTGTAAAATTATAATAAATAAGCAGTGTATGATAATCATAATCCCAAGCAGTTTTTAATGACAAAAACTGCTTAATTTTAATTTTAATTTAATGTTTATTTGCATTCCTAAAAGTGAAATTTAACATGAAAAGTAATATGTATTTTTTTTAAGTTTTTGCACTTTAACAAATGCAAAAAAGTAAAATTTGCGTTTGGTGTATTAATCTCAACCAGTATCCAATTTTAATTTGAAACATGTTTATTTGCATATAATCTATTAAAAGTGAAATTTAACATAAAAAATAAAATAGTTTATGATTTTAGTTTTTTTAACAAAAAGCTTAATTTTGCATTTTGTTTATTTGTATTCCTAAAAGTAAAAATGCAAAAGTAAATGTATTTTTAAGTTTTTGCATTTTGTTCCTTTTGCAAAAGTAAAAATTTGCGTTTGGTGTATTAATCTCAACCAGTATCAAGTCATACAGCTATAAACTGTGAACGTCAAACATCTTGTTTTACAATACATTACTAGCCATAGAATCTATTAGAATCCCTATGCATATGATATAATATAATTAGTAATCTATAAATCTAAATAAAATAGTTTATGATAATCATAATCCCAAGCAGTTTTTAATGACAAAAACTGCTTAATTTTTGCAATTTTAATTTAATGTTTATTTGCATTCTTTAAAGTAAAAATAAACATGAAAAGTAATATCAATTTTTAGTTCAAGTTTTTACATTTTTTTTTTTAATAAATGCAATTATAGTAAAATTTGAGTTTGTTCTATTAACCTCAACCAGTATCAAGCCAGACAGCTAAAATTTGAAGGGGGAACAACTTGTTTTACAATACATTACTGGCTAAAGAATCTAGTAGAATATTTGCTATATTACTGTGTCCAAAAATAAGACCAATTTTCAATTTAAAATTTCCGGGGCTTAAGGAATTTCAATTTATTTTTCATTTTTAGGCTGCTAGCACTGTCCTTGACATCTGTGCAAAATTTTACGTCAAAATATTCATTAGTGTTTGAATTACGCTGCTTTGTGGGACGCTAAAACTGATTCCGGCGATTTTTGAAATGTCTGGATTAATTGAGCAAAGAACTTGCACTAAATTTTGTTTGCGGAAGCGTATAAATTTTGCAGAAGGCGTTCAGTGAACATTCCTATATCGCGTCAAATCTCGATTGGCACCGAAAACATAGAATGCGCCAGCTCACACTGCATTGATTCTTCGTGACTTTTTCGCCAAAAAAATGAAACCGATATCGTTCAACAACCACCGTATTCACACCGTGCGATTTCTGGCTATTCCCTTAACTCAAAAGACCACTCCGGGGACACCGTTTTGAGTCGACTTAAGAGATTCAGCGTGAATCGCCGCGCACTTTGAAGGCCATCCCTGCCGATGGCTTTTTAGCATGCATTGAGGATTGGAAAAAAAAAGTTGCCATAAGTGCATTGTGTCCGGAAGGGATTACTTTGAAGGCGATGAAATAAATTTGGAAGAATGAATAAAGAGTCTTTGAAAACAACAACAATTAGTCTTACTTTTTGGGCAGAGTAGCAGTATAATTAAAGAAAGCAATACTCATCAAAGATTGTATTATTATAATCAAAAATAAATGCCAATATTTCAGTGTTAAATAATAAGGCTTTCGATTTTAAATGAAAACAATTCTCCCAAAGTTCACACAAGAAAATTGTCTTGGTTATTGTTTAGCATTATTTAAATATAAAATAAGTAATAAATTGAACATTATTTATCGTGAGACAGGAAATCTTGACACGCATGAGAAAATCTCTGATGTCAATTATAATATTTTCATTTTCAGTTTCTTCCAGCATATGCAAATTAACAAGTCTTCTCACATCTAAAAATTCAAGGAAGTAAATATGTATAGCAATCAGAATTGCTCTATATATGAGTCAACAATTATCTCGGCTTGAAGAGAAATCGTATTAATGAATATGTTGAAGCAAATATTTTCATACGTTTCAATCTAGGTGTAATTAAGAATTTCAATTTTTATTCTTTATTGTTTAACTTATTCGTAGGGAATATAATAGATTCGATTTAAATATTAAAGAACAAAATTTTGGCGCTAATATTCTAATTGCTTATGGAACAAATATTCATGGATATCTATACTTTTAAAAAGAAAATAGCCTTCGAATGATTTTTCAAACCTGCTTTTTTTAACGGATTATTTAACTTATTCGTAGATATATTGAAATATAAGGAATATAGTTTTGAAATATGTGGAATATAGTTTTGAAATATAAGGAATATAAAAGATTCGATTGAAATATAAGGAATATAAAAGATTCGATTGAAATATAAGGAACATAATTTTGGCGCTAATATTCTAACGTCTTATGTAACAAGTGTTCATTGAATAATATAGATGATATATCTTTACTTTTTAAAGAAAATGGCCGAATAATTTGTTGAAACCTGATTTTTTTTTTTTATTACTATACAAATTGTTGTTTGAAATTTTTACGTTTTTCATAACTTTGCATGCAGCATAAATGGGTATTTTAATATTCTTCGTCGCATTAGAGCTATCTGGTGTCACAAAAATTAATTTTCATACATAATTTTAATTGATGATTCATAATACTTTATTATTTTATCAGTAATTTTCTATCCCAAGTGTTAGCTTAGACTTGTGCTTTATTTTCTTCTTTACTTTATTTATGCGTTCTTTCGCCTACATTAATGTGCAAAAGTTCAGCGGCCATTGAGAGAGCTATAAGTCTCTTTTACAAGTTGTTTGTCATGTGGTATAAATAGTTCACTTTGTAGAAGTACGTGTTCTTAAAAGATAATGTTGCTATCAATATTTATGCATCATCAAATTCTACTTTGTATCAGATTGCGTGAAATAAAGTCTGCTCAAGGCCCTACAGTGGCTTAGAAGCACTCAATTTGATACGGAATCTTTTTTTCCCCTTTAAAGATTTTTCTTAATATTTATTATGTTCGAATACAAACAGTGTATACGTTAATTGTCGTGTTTATCAGCATAATAGCTTATAAATCTTTTAAAAATGCGTTACGTGATTCGTTAAGATAATAAAATTTAATTGCAGTGATCTTGTTTAGTAGATTTATGCTTATCATGCTGTTAAGTTTTTATAGAGTCAGTGCTGCTTGGACGTTTGGTTCCCGAGGCAATTATTGCGGATCAATTTAATTGGAAATAAATTTCGTATAATACAGTGATTCTCAAACTTTTCAATTTTGTTCTCACTCTTTTAACAACATATCATTGTTCTTTTTTTTTTTTTTTCTAATCCTACTTGGTAGACAGTAACATCTAGACCAAGTTCAAGAACCCGTGTGGTCTCATGGAAGGAGGAAAGGGGGGGGATGGGGCAGCTTCTGTAGTGAGGGAGCACCTATAGGTAGAAGTCTGATTTGGCCCCGAGACGCTGAAGAAGGAGGGAAAGGGCCTTCCAGGAGAACATTTAGGGAACTCTACCCCGCATTTGCGTATCGTATGGGAGAAAACCCGGAAAACTCCCACTAAGCAGCCCGACAAACGGGGAAAGATACTGAACAACATATCATTGCTGAAATTACTTTCCTCCATCCATTTTTAATGTTTAACTAAATGTTACTATAACCTTGGAATTTATTTGCTTAGTTTACTTGCTAGACAGTCGGTGGGATTCGCTCTGGCACTTGGTGCCACACGTTTCGGGTTCGCTATGGATGTTTATAGTGATTCGGAATCCATTTTAAACCGTAGGTTCCGGTCTAATATGACTGTTGAGTGTAGGCTGACAATCCTACCCCGTAAAAGGAAACGTCTCCTGTTTGAAATCTGCCAGTGAGCAGAAGGGCCTTGGACCTTCATAGGGCCTTTTCGCCAATGAAGAAGAAGAAGTTCATTTTTTGTAAGAGATATGTGATATCAACAAATTTTTGAATAAAATTAAAGCCATTCAGAATGTTAGTTTCCGAAAAAAAGGATATACTAATTTCAATCACCCCATATTAGTTAGCTAACCAACTGACAGATATTGAATCTCCATCTTTAAAAAAATAAAATAAAATAAACCCTCCTGTCGACGTCAGTGGTCGTTACTTTGATAAGTGGGCTTCTTTAAAAAAATTTTTTTCAAATCCTATCAATATCAATTACACTTGTGGTCCAATGTGTAATGTGCGCAACTATCATGCAGGAGGACTCAGATTCAAATCCGTTGCCATCACTGGTTTCAAAAACAAGGAGATCGTGACAACGTGTGTAAAGTGTTAAAGTGTCTCGCAACGATAGTCAGGCTACTTGTTCGGAAGTGTCTAGGTTTGCCACCATACGACACGTAAATGCGAGGCAGTTACTCCTAAAAGTCCTCCCGGAAGGCAATGACTTTCCCTTATCGCCCGTCGTTGGCTGTTAGTGGCATTCATAAGTGGAGCATGAGGTTAGCAAAAATAGTCAATAATACAGATACATGTTGTGGTGAAAAGATTTATTTTCTCTCTGTTGAACATTTTGCTTTTTATATACGTATTATATGTAAACAAATTCAGTCTATAATCCATATATACCTATAAATTATAAATAAGCTTTTAATTCGGATTAAATCAATGAAAATGTGTTTAATTGTTGCAAAAAAAACCCATTAAAATTTGTATTGATAATTATTTTATTGATATTTTTTATTGATAATTATTTTATTGATAATTTTTATTGTTAATTATTTTATTGATAATTTTTATTGTTAATTATTTTATTGATAATTTTTATTGATAATTATTTTATTGATAGTTATTAATTTTTGTTATAATTATTTTAGCATAGCTCTTCGCTATGATTACAAAAAATATCTTTTATTTAAATTTTAAACTCGAGATGAAAATTATTTCCTTCGTGAACAACTGCTGTTATTTTTTTTTCCAATTAAAATGCATCAAAGATCAATACTATTTCTTATTTCTGCTTCGCTAAAGTTTAAGTTCAAATTACTTCTGGAAAATCAGCAGAAAGATTGATATTGGCAGTTGCTAAGAAGCTGTTTTGAAAAACAAATCTTTAATAAAGTTTTCAAGGTTTATTTAGGGAAAGAATTCAAGAAAAAAATTGTCAAAAATGTAAGGAAAAAATCTAAATGCCTTGGATTGTGTTCTCGTCAATAGCACTAACAGCACTCACACATGTTCTCTTTCACAAGCGGACTGTATCACACTCACACACTTACACAATAATAACCAAAGGTTTAAAACTTAACAATCACTTTATTTACACGACACAGGCACAGCCACTCGCAGTCGTGATGTTCTCTCTTGCCACTCTGGCGTTACACTGATCAGACTCACACTTATGCGCTCGCAGGCGCATGTGTGGGTATCCTTGCGTGTTGGCGCGAACATACAGCCCGGCGTTGACATGTTCACATTCAACTCTTTAAGAATTCAAATATTCACAAAATTCTCAAATTATTCACTTATACACTGAACACACAAAAATGCACAATAAAAATACATTTTCCTAAAAATATTCACACAATAAGCAGATCAAAGAATACACAATATAAAAATTAATTTTCCTCATTAACACTAGCAGGCAAAAGTACGATATTAACTACTGGCCTTTTTATATGTGTCATTTTTTATCTTTTAAAGTAACCACTCTTGTTACTTGCTTTACCCTTAGACCATTTAGGTCTATTTAACAGTTTATTTAAATACTCCGATGACCACTTTTTTTCAAAATGTTGAGTCATTTTTTGAACCAATTGCCAACGACTCAATCGATTCGTTGGAGTTTCACTAAAATTGGGTTCAGGCAATGTAACTAAAGATGAACCAATTAAAAAATGTGCAGGAGTTAATGCTTCCACATCATTTGGATCACTTGAAAGTGGACAAAGGGGTCTAGAATTAAGAACTGCCTCAATTTGAACAATAAGAGTTAAAAACTCTTCATAGCTTAAAATTGTTTTCCTACAATACGTTTCAAATGGTATTTAAGAGATTTGACACTAGATTCCCATAGTCCTCCAAAGTGTGGAGTAGTAGGGGGATTAAAGAACCACTTAATACCTTCATTAGCCATACAATTCTCAATTTCTTCTGCACTCTTAAACTTAAATAAAGATTTGAGAAACACTTTTAATTCTCTATTGGCACCAACAAAATTTCGGCCATTGTCACTATACACTTCTGCAGGCTTACCTCTTCTAGCTATAAATCTTTTAAGGCTTGCTAAAAATGCTGCAGTAGTTAAATCATTTACAATTTCAAAATGTAAGCATTTTGTAGAGAAGCATACATATATACACACAAATAACTTTTTTTACCTGTTTACTTCGTCCAGTGAAATTTTTGATTTCAAATGGACCTCAAAAGTCCACACCTACCCGATTAAAGACACGAGTAGGTGTCACTCTGGCAGCTGGTAGTTGTCCCATAATTTGATTGGAACCTTTTGAATTTATTTTTTTACAAATTATGCAATTAAAAATTATCTTTCGAACAGTATTTCTACCTCTTACAATCCAAAATCTATTTCTTATCAAAGATAGGGTTGTTTCAGCACCTGCATGAAAATATAAAGCATGATAATGATTAATAGCAGTAAAAGTAAAATTATGTTTAGCAGGAATAATTAATGGGCATTTTTGATTATAGAGTAAGTTAGAGTTCTTGAGTCTTCCACCCACTCTTAATAATCCATCATCATCTAGAAAGGGACACAAATTTAACAATTTACTATTATTCGGGATAGAAGTACCCTTCTCCAAGCTTTGAAGTTCTTTTATGTAAGTAGTCCTCTGAATGTTTTTAACAATACATACTAATGATTGTGAAAGTTCACTAGTTGTCAAAGCACCAGAAGTTCGATTTAATGGATTTCTTGTATTGTTGATAAATCTTTTGCACCAGGCGACGATTCTCTTGAGTTTTGTAAATGAAGAACAGTTATGAATAATATCTAAAGGCTCCACAATATGAGTCACGGCACACACTTGATTTGCTGCTGACAGCTTCAGTTCACTCGAAATCATATCCTCGTCCTTTGATGCAAGATTTCCATCCACAAGCCGCACCGGACCTACAGGATACTCGTTGTTCCTAAAAATGGTGGTCCACTCCACCATAACTCATTCTCTTGAAGTTTATCTGCATGTAGACCACGGGAAATGATGTCGGCACTGTTCATTTCTGAAGGCACAAAATTCCAGTCTTTGACATTTGTAAATTGCTGTATTTTTGATACGCGATTAGACATAAATGTTTTTAAGTAACACGGTTCTTTCATTATCCTTTCATTTCTCTTTATCGAGGCCTGGATAATTTTCGAATCTGTCCACAAAACAGTTCGAGACACACCACTTTTTAACGATGTTTTCACTTTGTGCACTAATTTGGATAGCAGCACGACAGCACAGAGCTCCAATCGTGGAATTGAAATGGTTTTGATCGGGGCAACTCGAGATTTGTTGACACTTAGTTTCACACACACTTGTCCAGAAGCACTGCAATATTTTAAATAAAGTACTGCTCTGTAAGCGACTTCACTAACATCTGAGAAGCCATGAAGTTCGAAGTGTACTGGTTCACTGATAATTTGGTTCACTGTTCGTGGAATATGAATGTCACTAATGGTTGCTAAAGCTGTAAGAAATTCCTGCCATTCCTCAAGTTCTTTTTAGGCAAATTATCATTCCAGTCCAGTTTGATTAGCCACAGTTTTTGCAAGAAAATTTTTGCCTTTGTCACAATTGGGCCAAGTAAACCCAAAGGATCAAAAATCTTTGCTTCGGTTGATAACACTGCACGCTTTGTAAACGAATTACCACAGTCTACTTTCACTTTGAAGGAAAAACAATCTTTGTTAGGTTGCCATATTATTCCTAATGTTTTTATTTCCTCTAGAGAAAAGGAGTAATCAGCCTCGTCACTCTCCGTCAGAAAATTTCCACTGCTGCACCACTGATGTAACTGCATTCCACCTCTGTTCAGAATTTCTGTTAACTCTTTAGTAAGTCTGAGAGCTTCCGTTACAGTATTTGCGCCGGAAAGGACATCGTCCATATAAAAGTCCTCTGCCAATATAGGTGACGATACCGGAAAGTTATCTTTCTCATCTATTGCTAATTGCTTAAGTGTACGCATAGCTAAAAAAGGAGCACTAACTGTTCCGTATGTGACAGTTGCGAGTTCGTATTCTTTAACTGGCTCATTAATTCCGTCTTTCCACAAAATACGCTGCAATTTTCTTTGACTGAGGCAAATGTTTATGGTTCTATACATTTTTTAAAATCGGCCGAAAACGAATAAATGTGCTTACGAAATCTAACCATAATTGAAAAAAGGTCGTCTTGTATTACCCCTCCGTTATATTGTAAAGAATTAAGCGAATTTCCTTCTGTTGTAACGGAAGACGCGTTAAACACGACACGGAGTTTTGTTTTTAATTTGTCGGGACGGTATACACCTAAGTAAGGTATATAATAAGTACCCTCAGTTTCTTCACTTTCTTTAATTTGATTCATGTGACCCATTTCTTCATATTCACGTAAAAAATCTTTATATAACAATAAATAGTCAAGGTCTTTCACGAATCGCCTCCATAAGGAATCTAACCTTTTTAGGGCAATATCTCTAGATTTTCCCAAACACTTAGGATCTTCTTTAAGGGGCATTTTAACTACATATTTCCCTTCTATATCTCTATAAAAATTATCTTTGTAATGCTCTTCACATATCCGAGTTTCATTATTAGGAGGAATGTCCATTTCTATATTTTCTATTTCCCAGAAAGATTTAACAGTTTTATCTAACTGCTCATAATTATCTCTAATTATTCCACAATGAATATTCTCATTTAAATCACAAGGAACACTCCCGGAAACAACATATCCGAAACACGAATTTTGTAAAATTAAGTTAGATTCAGGGGGATATATTTGTCCTGATCTCAAAAGGCTATAAAAATCTCTGCGCCTAATAAAATATCAATTCTACCTGGAATGTTAAATTGTGGATCCGCTAACTCAATATTACTTAAATCATACATATTAACTTTTAATATTTTACTAGGAGTTACATTAGTAATTCGGGGAACAACTAAAAATTTCAACTCTCTTTCGTAGCTATTTAAATTATTTTTAATTTAGCAGTAACTTGATTTTTAATATTTAAAGACGCGTCATTTAATCCCGATACTACTAGATTAGTTTTTTCTTTCTTTAAATTAAGTCTATCCGCAATTCTCTAGTTATAAAACAGGCCATTGAACCTTGATCTAAAAGCGCTCTTACTTCTAATGAATTTCCTGAATTATTATCTAAATAACATTTAGCTGTGCTCAATAAAACCGTTTTGGATCCACTTGGCATAAAGCTCGTAGCTGCAAATAATTTATTACTATTTGGAGAAGTGCTTTCACCGGCGGGTATAAACTCTTGAGCTGAGGGGGAAAACGGGGTATTGGAACCGATTTCATTACGTTCTTTCTGATACAACTCATCCCGATTCTCTGCGCTTTTGCGCGGGTAGTGTAAACTTTTATGGTGTTTACGTTTACAAAAACAAGATACTTTCGATTTGCAATTAGACACTGAACAATTAATTTGTAAACAATTAAAACACATATGGTTTTGTTTTACAAGCTCAACTCTCTCATTCACTGACATTTTTAAATAATTAGGACAATTAAAAATATGGTGAATTTTAGCACATAAAATACAATTTGAATCTTTTAAGCCCAAAACAAACACTTTTGACACAATTTTAGAATTTCTAAAATTAGTTTTACTTTTTGTAAGTTTCTTGTGCCTTCGTAAATTGACTTTCCATGCGATGCAACATAAATATCGCATTCTTCAGCTAATTTTACTGGGGGAACCAACTATCTGCTTGTCGTATACCTATGTGAGATGCAATTTCTCTATCTAACGTTTGAACTAACTTATCGGAAACTATTAATTGCTTTAATGTGTCAAAATCCGACACTTTTCTTAATTTTAAATAATATTCAAAATTATTAGTTAACCGCGACGCAAACTGCACATACGATTCATTTAAGCGCTCAGCTTTTCTAAAATTTTCTAAGCATGCTTGTGGTGAAGGCTCATACTCTCGCAACACAACTGACTTAATTGTCTCATAGTTTTTTATATCTTCATCACTTAAATAAGTTATTATATTAGAAGCTTTTTCTCCTAATAAATTTAACAGAATCTCAACTTTATATTTCTCAGGTACTTCTTTAATACTAAATGCGCGTTCTAAAGAATTAAAGAAAAACTCCACCCTTCCGGTCGAGTGGGAATTCTGACAGTTAAAGTTCTAACACTTTTATTACTTGATCAATAGTATCTGGTTTGGCTTCACCTTCACACACTTCTGATTTACTTTCATTTTTAATTTTTGCGAGTTCTAATTCATTTTTAACTCGTTCTAATTTTATTTTTTCCAGATCTATTTGCCGTTACTCCTCATTTTTACGATCGTCAATAATCGTGTTGGCAATGTCTTTAACCATGTCTGGTCTATTTTTAAACACATCACTTTGTTCAATTGCATCATATAAATCTGAAATTGTTAATTTTTCAGATACTATCAAATTTATTTCTGCGGCAATGAGCCGCAAATCTTCCTTTTGGCACCTTTAAACATGTTTGCACAAAATATTAAATATATGGATTTCCACTTACTTCTTTTACAAAGCTTTTCACTTGACACAACACTATCCACAGGTTTGAGCCACTCTCCGGCTCATAAGGACCAAAATGTTCTCATAGCACTAACAGCACTCACACATGTTCTCTTTCACAAGCGGACTGTATCACACTCGCACACTTACACAATAAAAACCAAAGGTTTAAAACTTAACAATCACTTTATTTACACGACACAGGCACAGCCACTCGCAGCCGTGATGTTCTCTCTTGCCACTCTGGCGTTACACTGATCAGACTCACACTTATGCGCTCGTAGGCACATGTGTGGGTATCCTTGCGCGTTGGCGCGAACAGATTGTTTAATTTAGCTGGAATAGTGTATCATAAAATATAATAATCAAGCAGAATTGTATATTTAACCAATTATTTTCATTTTTGTCTGTAATTATTGCACAACATGTGAAAATTAATCTTGCAATCATAAACAAATGTTTTGATTCTGTGATTAAGTTTTGAAACATTTTAACTGAACTAAATGTCATATCATTTTATGAGTTCAAAAATTGAATAAATAGGTTTCAGAAATTGTTGTTTCACTTTCATAATTCTTTACGTTTTCTCATATGTCATTTTCAATTTGATAGTATTTAAATAGCAATTTTAATAGTTATTTGAAGCAAAGACTTTTAATAGTATTACATATTACTGAAAGTATTTTTTGTCAATACGAGGGCATTTATCTTCTGAGCGTGAATCTAGGAATTCCTGAAAAAAAATGGTGAAAAGCTTGAGAATCATTGTTTTTAATGAAATTTATCGGCAGTTATTGCCTCATGTGTCTAACGATCAAGACAGCACTCACTTATAAGAGAGTTATAGCATGACAAGTACTTTTAACAGTTATTTGAAGTGCCTTAAATAATATTCCATACCATTAACTCCTAGCCTTAACTCTTCTAACCGTGAATATATGAATTCCTGAAAAAAAATGATGAAAAGCTTGAGAATCACTGTATTATATGAAATTTATCCGCAATTAAAGGTGTCCCCAATTATTGCCTCATGAAGACAACACTCAGTTATAAGAGAGTTATAGCATAACAAGCAATTTTAGTTGTATATTGTCTGAATTAAGCTAGGTCCTTACAAATTTTAACCAATTTTATTTTTACAAAATATAAAAACTAATCATAGTTTAAAGTACTTTTAGGAAATTAAGATTGTTAAATTTCGCAAAAGTACGAGTCACGTGAATTACATAAGCATAATACACATAAATTTTCATTTCTTAAATGCTTCTAACGCTTTAAATGTCTGAATTAAGTTATATCCTTACATATTTTAACCAATTTTCTTTTTACAAATTATAAAAACTAATCATAGTTTAAAGTGCTTTTGTGAAATTGAAATTGTTCAATTTCGCAAAATGTAACTCTGATTGAAATTGTTCAGTTTCACAAAAGTGTAACTCTGATTGAAATTGTTCAATTTCGCAAAAGTGTAACTCTGATTGAAATTGTTCAATTTCACAAAAGTACGAGTCAGACACGTGAATTAGTTTAGCGACAGACAAACTTAAAGGAAACGAAAAATATTTTGGATGAAAAGAAACGGGGAATTCCTGAGTCATTATCAATAGAAACTTACCTGAGTCATATAAGGTTAACGGTTATTCTTCTTTGTGAACTTGAGTGAGTCAGTGAGATATGTATTATTCACGGTACATTTGGATACTGAATATAATAAAAAAAGCTTCTGTAGTATTGAATGCTTTCAACACAAAGTAAGTTATTTAAACGGCTGCTCAAATAAAAGTAAATTTATTTATTTATTTATTATGTATCGTTTTTGTGCTTCTGAAAGTATAAAAATAATGAAAAAATTAAAGGAGAAAGCGTGTGTAATCTCGAAAATGCAACCTTGTATCACGCTACGACTTGAAATGACTTGTTTGTGAGCGATATGGACATGAAACAAATTGTGATATATGATTACTTCTTAAATTCTTTACAGAAGAATCCTTTAGAATTCCTATATATATTTATTATAACATAGTTAGATAATATTATTGCAACAATAGTTAACTAAAAACTATATTTAAAATTTATTGATATTAAAGATTTTTTTATTATTATTATCAAAGATTTAAAGATAGTTAAATAATATGCTTAAATAATATTACAAAAACTATACATAATAAATAACGTTTTCGTTAAAACTTAATAATGAAAACGTTATTTATTATGCATCGTATTTATAACTTTGTTTCCGGGCATGACAGGAAATTTAACACCCATATAGAGCGCGTTTGAAGTCATTTCCGCTTCATTAGTCTGTCAGTTGGCAGTTTCATCATTATACTTTTAACGGCAGATATATGGCAGATTCAACTTTACCCAGGATGCACAGCGAGCGGACTACTTAAATATATCCACATTGTGTTATTATAATTTGGAAAAAGCACATATAAGGGGGCATCTGAGAAGTTTCGTCCCCTCCCCTCCTTATTGGGTTCGATGGAAGGATTTCCGGATTAAGGATTTATCATGCCCATTCCCATGTACAGGGAAGGTAGATTTCGGTTCTATGCAGTTTACAGTTTTTTAGTCGAGTTTCCTTAGTTAGAAAGGCTAATACGCTATCCACCAGGCTTTTGAATGAAAATAATCATCTGAAAGTTGAAGCGATAAGTTGTTATGGTTACTATTTAACAATGTTGCAATAAAAAAGTACTAAATAATAACTATAACACAATTCCGCGCATGGCAAGAAATGTGATACGCATATATATATATATGTGTGTTCGTTTGTGCGCACGTATGTTCTGTCGTCATTTCCGCTTCATTAGCATTGACTATTTGGTATGTAAGTAAATTATTGTTTCCCGCGTAAAAGATTGGAAGTAGGATTTTTTTAGGATTTTTGAAATCCACTCATTTAAAGTTCGATTTTTCTATTGAATGCATGTTTTTTTGTTTTTGTTTTCGTGACTTAAATGTAAGTATTAAATTAGAAAAATAAATTTATATCTGCAAAGATTCGTACATTGCAAGGATTAGTTAGTATATGTCTTTCATTTTTACTGAACGTTTATTTTCCTATTTTTTACTTGAACCTCTTTTAAATTACGTGAGATTTACAATTTGTTTAAGTATAAAGAAAAAGTTGAATGCATATATTTTTAAGTCTTTTGATTTAATGAGGGGATTGCTATATATTTTTAGTCTTTTGATACCAATTTTATCTTTTCGGTCATTTTATTATGCGTGCATGGTTATCAGTTTCATTTTTTTCTCTTTTAAATAATAACTGCGCATATTTATATTTACTTCACGATAAATTTATTCGCTTATTCATTATTCCTTTACTTCATTCAATTCGATTTTTCCGGTTTCGGACAGTTTTGCTTAGTAGTAGCTTGAGAATTGTTGCATGCAAGCACGAAGTCGTAGATTGACGTGATATCAGAAAAAGTTATCAAAATAGCGAAAGAGCCTTTGGTTTAAATTCATTTTGTTCATCTAAACTGTTCATTTTCCTTTGGATTGATCTGAAATAGGGGTATTCATCTTGTGGCTTTCTATGATTGCAGTTTAAGAAAAGTATAATGTTTCACCCCACTTATAAAATATACTAACTTAGCAACATTTCTTAAACAAGAAAATACATCTAGGCTATGGCCAATCTATGTTTCAGTCATCATTTTCAGAACAAGGAGACTTGATGATAATAAGAACAACACGTGTAAAACATCTCGCATTGATAGTCAGGCTACTTGGTGTCGTTTTACAGTTTTTCTTCCATTCGACATGCAAATGTGGGTCTGTTACCCTTAAAATTCCTTCTAAAAGCAATATCTTCCCTAATTCCCTGCCATTGAGCTGTTCGTGGCATACAAGCAGAACAAGAGGTCTACCAATATTCAAGGAAAAACAAAGTATACCCTACTTCCTCTGGTGAGCATTAAGGTTGAGGTTCAATTCGCTGGCGGCTTTGTCGTAGACACTGTTTCAAAAAATGAGAAGACTGAAGACTTGATGGTGTTTGTGATGTTCAGCTTCTTGCCTCGTGCGCCGGACTACCTGGTAGGAGTTTTACGTGTTTTCTCCCATGCGATATACAAATACGGGATAATTCCACCTAAAGTCCTCCCAGAAGGCACTGCCCTCCTTCTTCCACGACACGGGAGCCAAGTCAGACTTCTACCTACGGGTGCTCCACAACAGAAGCTGCCCCCTTTCCCTCCATCCATGAGTAGATTACTCATGGGATGTCCGTCCCGGAGCTGCAGGATACTGAGGATTAGACACAAACAATGCTCCTACAATATTTCATATATATGTAATATATACACAAAAATATATATGAAATATTGAAATATATACAATATTACATGTGCAATACTAATTTTTGTATAGTATAATTCATAATTTTTAAATCATTGTCTAATCATTGTATTTTCTCTAATAAGAAATATTTTCGAAAATCAAATCCCTAAACGTAGACTGATATATTTTTTTCAGCTACCTCATTATTTTCATATAAATGGAATTTCAATATTAAATAATTAAAATTTTAATATTTTTAAAAAATTTATGATTTTTTTGTTAGGTTGTATTCATGGCGTATCTTGTTTGTGTCATGTCTTGGCCGGCTGTGGTCAAAAGCATTAATTTACTTCTTCAATAATAGATCTCATTTTGAATTACTATGCTTGTTTTTCATAGTCCATATTTTCCAATAACCAACAGCATTATATAAATCGCAAATATTTACTGCAAATATTTCCTTTTCCTTTTTAAGTTTTTCCTGTCAAAGCCGCTTACAACTGCTCTAAGCTGGGAAAAATCTGAATGGCAAATTTTTCTGTTATGTTATATTAACTAAAAAAAATTGTAATTAATATTTATAAAACTGTAAAAATATTTTCTTATTTATTAAAAATTTTTAAACCTTTGCATAAAGCTACCTACGCACTTAAGACAGACTATATAGAATACCCGCCCAATAAAAGTTTCATAAATTTCGGTTTGGTTTTTGAAGCCTAAAAAGGCTTATTGACATCTGTAAATAATAAATTTATTAGAGCATGCTTATAGTTATACGAGTACCAACTGGTCAAAAATGTTGCTGGGGGTATGCCTGGCATTTGGAGATGATACTGTAATAAAATTTACCGCACAAAAATTTTCTTGTCACGAATCTCTGGAAGATACATCAAGTTCAGGAGCATCAAATCTTGTTTTCCGCAAGGAACACGAACTATTGCTGGATTACCTCATTATGTATAATGAAAAATACTCAGCGTATTGCAGTTTGTACTCAGCATATTATAGCATGTATTCAGTTGGAAAAATACTCAGCATATTCATTAGTCTGCAATACCAGGCTGTTGGAGACTAATTTGACATTTGGGAATTCAAAGGCTCTATGAAACTAATGCTGTTTGTATGGTAGACATCGGTTGGCATTTTCCACCAAAGAGTTCCTTACCATGGTCAAACAGTTAATGCATATAAAACATTAATGTGTGTAAGATTCCTTGTGTTATTGCAGTAAAAAAAAAGCCACCACTGGTAAACAGGAAAAATGTAGTTTCTGTTAGATAATATTAAATAAAAGGATAATGTTAAAGATGACGTTAGATAAATTGTTCTAAAATTAAATATTCGAATCAAAGAGAAACCTACTAATTCCAGATTTTAATGTATTCGTGTTTATTATGCATAGTTTGGAATTGAGGTAAATATTTCAGATAAGATTATTTGATAGTTATTATCGTATGAAAAAATTGAATTGTTATCAAAAGCTGAGTTCGTTCCTTTCAACCAGATTTTAAAATTTATTGCGAGCAACAATTATAAATCACTTAACATCAGTTTTTATTTTATAGTTATTATTATGATTTTCTTGTTGCAAAGTATTGTTGAATTAACAAGGTAGGATGAAGTAGCATTAAATATGGTGAAATTGTTCTAAAATTAAGTATTCGAATCAATGAATAACCTACTAATTCCAGATTTTAATGTTTATTATGTATAGTTTGGAATTGAGGTAAATATTCCAGATGATTATTTGATAGTTACTATCGTATGAATAAATTGAATTGTTCTCAAAAACTGAGTTCCCTCCTTTCAACCAGATTTTAAAATTTATTGCGAGCAACAATTATAAATCACTTAACATCAAGTTTCAGTTTATCAGTTATCATCAGTTTTTACACCAGTTTCAGTTTTTTTACTACATTGATAAGAGCACAATATTAATTACAACGTACTATCATAAATCAAATAAGTAGGAAATGGGATAATTTAATAGTAATGCAATCTATGCCAATAAAGCAAATATATTCAGTATTTAAATCAAAATCTGATCATCGTTTTGAAAGAGCAAGTTAAGGTTAAACTAATGTTATCTTAAAAACGATTACGCTTTGATAACAAAAAAAAAAAAAAAAAAAAAAACTTTCTAAATTTATTCATGATTGCCACTGAAGATAAGCACATTTAAACTAAACAATACTCTGTGAATGGACAATGCTGTATACAGAAATGATAATGCAAAAAGTGGTGGTGGGGGTAGTAAAAAACATTCAGTCTGTTACTTCCTGGTAGCAGCTGCTCGTATGTCTAGCATGATGGACGTCTGAAACATATTGCGTGTGCCGTTGTTTAGTTTGCTGATTATCAAGTAATTTGAAACTGCCATGGCACTCATCGGACATAATATTAACTGAAGAGAGCAAGTTAAGCAAGTGATAAATCGAGATACTACAAGATATGAATGTCTGATTGAGAACTGTATGTATTGATATTCTTTATCGGAATTTTCAAACTTTTGATTTTCTTAGAACAACCACATTTGACGAAGAAAAAAAAAGTTAAGCTAGCTAAGTTAGCGATAGTTATTGAGCAAAAAAAAAACAAATAGTTCATAATGTCCACCATGACAAATAAAATATACTGTATATAATTGTAACTGTATATATACTGTATATGATTGTAACTGTATATATACTGTATTATACTGTAACATAATAATCTTTGATTTCTTTTCGTTCAGAAATTTGTTTAAATCATTGAGCAGTTCGATAAGTTTTAATCGTGAAGTAAGAAATATTTTAGAAAATAGAAATAGGAAATGTAAACATATTTTAGTTAAAAAAAAATTTTTTTATTATTATTTTTATAATTAAATGTAATCAGAATTTAAAAAAAAATAAATTGAATAGGTGTTTTAAAAATCTCGATATATTATGGGCATTTACGATTTTAAGCTGAACTACAGCGGCATGATAGCCAATTGGCTAGTGCAGGGGTTGGCAACCTTTTGAGTCGGAAGAATCAAAAATTACAATTTACAAAATTTCAAAGTTTTTAAAGAGCCACAAATTTTTTTTCTTGCCAACAATAAATAGTATTCGCATAAATAAAGTTTTTTCATAAAAAAAAACCTAATCTATTTATTCATAAGAAAAAAATATCTATTTATTCATATATATTAGTAGCGTTTTTCACAACAAATTAGATAATAATATATATGGCATTATTAGATAATTACTTATTATTTAAGTAAAAAATTAATAATATTTGCGTATGGAACTAAAGAGCCGCAGCTTCAGATCCAAAGAGCCGCATGTGGCTCGCGAGCCGCAGGTTGCCGATCCCTGGGCTAGTGCTCTGATCTTTGGAATCACAGGCTTCAGGTTCTAATCGTAGCGGTGGCATAGTGGCTATAGTTTCCGGTTACCTCATTTTAACCTCATTTAAAAATGAAAACTTAGGTGACACTTAAATTCCAACACAATTAGTTCTTGATGAATTGTTGGCAAAATTTTTCGATTTGAATAGTTTTTGGAAAACAGACTGGAAAGAAAATAGAGCATAACATTATACAGATTCAATGGAATGCATAAAAACAAACCATGTTTTCAAATTATAATCAGTTACGAAATATCGTAAATAACTTTTGTTTTCATGTTATTATGAACAAGTTAGTAAAGAACTGGAGACGTTCTCAAAACGTCTTATTTGATCTTTCTTATAGTTTATTTACTTTTGTTTTTCATTAAACTCCGTTTGCATTGCCGGTTTTTTTTTTTTTTTTTTTTTAATTTTCACTAGAAACTGGATTTTCAAATTCTGAAAATGTATTTTTTTTACGGAATTTATATTATTTATTGCTAAGTTTGAAGTAAAATACATATATAACATATATGTCGTCTAAGTTTGAAGTAAATACATATATAACATATATGTCGTAAATATGCAGGGTGATTATAATTAAAATTCCACTTTCAAACTGTTGTAAAAAAATAACTACTCTTCGCAATGAGTTCAAATTTGAACTGAAGATACTTGAAGAAGGGGGAAGCGGTACGGCATAAAAAAATATATAATGTAATAATAGATGACGCTGTAAGCAGCATAAAGAAAGTGAATTCGGCTGCCAGTGATATTTGAATCGAAATTACAATGTATTTGGCATGAGTTGCACATTAAACCAACTGTAGTGTTCAATGTGCTTGATTGTTTCGGTTTTTGACGGGAAAAATGACTTCTAAGACATTCAACAGTTGCGATGTGTTGTTAGTGGAAAACTTGTGCACCACGGCAAGGTCATACCAAATTGAATGGGAAAAATAGGTGGAACTTTTTTGAATGATATACCGTTTCTACTTTCTTCAAGTATCTTCAGTTCAAATTTGAACTCATTGTGACGAGTAGTTCTTTTTTTACAGCATTTTGAAGTGGGACTGTAATTATAATCACCCTGTATATATATAATTATTTGACAGCTGATTATTTATTTTAAAAAGCGGATGCTATATAAAATAACTGTTACTTAAGCTATTATTTATCCTTAGTTGTATTAAATATGTAGAATAACATTATGTGACAGCTGGTTTCGTCGTCATATAACACAAGTGTTGCGTCGAAGGTCGCAATATTGTAAGTAATATAAAAATACATATTGATTTTTTTTTTTCCTTTTGGAGTGTCCTTGTAGCTGTTCTTTCTAATCAACTAATCAAATAGTGGCTATACCTGAAAAGATTTCTAGAAATGATTTTTAAAAAAGAATAAATCCGCTAGTGTTGACAGCTGCTGTCACCATCTTCATAGCAAAACTTGGTTGATCTGATTAGTTGAGTAGTTTTCAAGGTAGCTAGATGTAAAAATTCCAAGCCTTGAATTTTTAATATAGCATTATGCCAAATAAATATGCATGTATCTAGTGAATTAAAAATTACTTTACCTACTTAGTGATATCTTGGTGTGTGAATTAATATATATTCTTCCCTTTATTTATCATACAGGAAGAAATTTTTGTTGAGAAAAGCCTCATTCCTGGGGAGAAATTTTTCTGGAAGACATTTGAAGCTGCTGCAATCTTCTCAAAATGGCTGGACGACGTCAAGTAAGATTGTGTTTTTTTTATTAATAAGATTGTATTTCTTTATTAATTAAATTGACCGGGTGACTACCGCTTAGTGTCACAGATTTCGGATTCCAGTTCCCACCGCGCCATGGATGTTTATAATGGTTCGGAACCCACTTTAAATTGTAGGCCCCGGTCTAATATGACTGTAGAGCGTTGGGCGTAAGGCTGACAATCCTACCCTGTAAAAAAGAAAACAAAATCCTATATTTCGGAATCTGGCTGAAGGCCTTTTTACCCTCCCTCCCCCTTCATGGAGCTGTCACGCCATTTAAGAAGAAGACTTATTCTTAAGATAAACTTTTATAATAATATTTAATGTTATATTGTTGCCAATGCATTATTAATTATTATATGATTTATGTGAAAAATATATGTAAATATGCCGAGAAAAATAATAATGGTCAACTTTTATTTTCATTCGCGTAAATTAATGACCAATAAAATGTTTTGTCTGATTTTCCGATTCATGAAAAATATTATATTTGTTCACTGACTCTTAACAACAGACTATAATAAATGAAGTTCGTTGTGAAATAATTTTCTTATAATAAATGAAGTTCGTTGTGAAATAATAAATGAAGGCGTGGCTTAGTAATTCAATCTACAAAATTAAAATTCTTTTAGTTAATGCTTTTCTACAGTTCATTTATAATTTTAAAACATTGCTAAAAAGAAGATTAAAAAAAACATAAGATAGAGTAGTAAATTCATGAGATGTTCACATAAGTAATATTTTAAATTCAGTTTTGATTTAAGAATATATTAAGACATTTTTTACTTCGGGGATATCATTTTCACAATGGACTGAAGGACAGGTATTACTTGCATGTCTTGTAAGGGAAACACCGGAAAACTTTCCGACTGTCGTTTCGAGACGTTCACATTGATTGTCCCAATTATTATAGAGACTTCTCGTTTAAAAATCACTATCGTATCTCCTCGTTTCTGAAACTCAAACCAGCGTACTCTATTCACATTACCATTAGATCGGGAGTCGGGACTCTTTACACTTTAGCTTCTGCGTTTCATCATTGAATACCAAGTCAGACATATTTTAGTGTTTGCTTTTAAAAAATGCAATTTCTTTTTATTTTCTGTATAAGAATTTCAAAATGTATAATCGGTTTATAAAAAAATCCGTATTTTAACATGCAGAGTATTTTTAACATGTATCACCACTAGATCATAAGTCGGTGGCCATTTATTCAGATTTGTCCGTCAAGAAATGAAGCAATATTATCAGTCGAAACTTTCAAACTTTCGAATGTAGATATGTACGAACTAGGTTTTCTAGATGTAGATTTTGTACTTAAACATTATCGGTGTATAAATGCAATGTCTTGATTACATTTTATCGGACTACTTTAAAAATTCCTATAATATAAAAGATATGGAAACGTTATGTAAAATATATTTTTTTTTTTTATTACATTAAATTACTGAACGTTTTCTATTTCATTTAATGTAAGTTAGTTTACAACTAGACAATGTTTTCTTCATATTTTTACAACTAATATATTTTTATTTTATTACAATTGTCTCTATAATTACAATATTATGTGAAGTTTGCTTCATTTTTGTCTGTACAAACTTTTTTTTATGTTGTCCAATTTTTGGCGTTGTACTTTTTTTTTTTTTACAAATAGAGATAAAATATTATCGTTTTTATTTATTTTGGTAGAAAAGAGATGATTTAAACTAGCGATCATCACTTTCAATACATTTTCGTCATTAATCAGTGAAAAATCAGTCAGATGAGTAAAAACATATTTGAAAATGAATTTATAAACATTTACCACTTACACAAGTTGACATATACTTAATATATTCCACTAGCAGATATAACCTGGCGTTACCCTGCTTCAGAAAATTTAAAAAAATTCCATCAAATGCATATTATGAATAAAACTAATTAAAAAATGTGATTCAAAAAGAAAACAACAGATGGCTGTCAAAATAGCATGCAAATTAAAAAAATTCAACAGATGGCTCATCTAATATTATATAATCCCATCACCACGAAATGTTATTGGATGCGAGGAAGTGCTCATCGTGAGGTTTTGATTTAGATGTTTTCTATGTGGGACTTTTTTTTTTTTATGCGGTCCCTATTTACCGCATAATTTTTTAATGGGTTTTAAACAATATATTTTATAGTTACTTGTGACACTGCGGAATTATGGGTAACGAAAAAGCTGATATACTGGCTAAGAAATGAACTTTGATAGAGCATCGTGTAATCGACGCTTTCCTTTCATACTACTAATTGTTTGTTAACTTGACTCATAAGAAAATTCTTAAACAAGATATGATTCAAAGCGCTATAGATAAAATATAGGAAATTCTGGAAGTGATAACTATTCCCAGTTTTCCAAGAAAGACAGCGGTGACCCTATTTAGACGTTTGACTGGTCATAACTGTTTACATGACCACCTCTATTAAATTAGAGTGGTAGATTCCCCAAACTGTGTTTTCTGTGACGCTAGCCGGCCTATGACTTTTGAACATTAAATAGTTGCAATGTATTTTCTCGGTATGAGGACATGGTCAAAAGTACTGGAAAATCCGTGAAGTAATGGCTTAGGCGCCAATGTTCGGCATTTGCATAGTTCTATAGTTACTTGTGAAGTTTCAAGATATTTATTTTATGCGGTCTCTATACGCCATGCAAAAATAGGTTTGACTACATTTTTCTCTTATTTATCTTCATTATTTTAGATTTGATGTTGTATTAAAATATTTTCCGCTGTTTATAAATATGCTAGCATTATGTATTCTATATGTATTTTATTTTCAAAATTCTTAATACTACGAATTAATTCTAAAAGTAATTTGTAACATACGATACAATCATGATGATGGCAAAAATATGACTCAGTCAATAGAAAATATATAAAAAAAAAAAAAAAAAAAAAAAAAAAAAAACAAACACTTTTTATTTATTTGTTAAAATATTTCATAGTTCAGCCAAAAGATAACATAAAAGCCAAGTCAAAATTTCCTATTATTTAAAAAAGTAGAATTTTAAAGCTAAATTCGTTATTTTCCACTTTTGAATTTCAATAAAATTATTTTATTACATGAAACCTTTTGTCAAAAGTTTGCTTATAACAATAAAATTAATGTGTAGTTAATATTATTTTTTTTAAAAATAATGATATATTATAATCAATTGAAATACTACCATTACTGATTGTTGCTGCAAGTTTTTGAATGTTATCCATTTCCGGAGAAAAAAAGACAATATTTATTGTAATTGTTAATTTTCTGCTTCAAAATATATATATATATATATATATATAAATATATTTGTCGTAGAAAGTTCTTTAACATTTAAACTGATTAAATTTCTTATTACGTAAATTCTTGAACTTCTGTAATAATTATTTGAAAAGAAAAAATAATTAAAATATAATATTTCTTCTTTAAGGTAGCTAAAATAAATGATTCTGATTAACGCAGACATTTAAATCGTCTGAAATCAGATTTTTTTTTTTTTTGTTATAATTTATTCCATTTTTAAAAAAATATAGCAATCAAATTATTCTGATTAACGCAGACAATTAAATTGTCTAAAATCGGATTGTTTTGTTATAATTTATTCCATTTTTAAAAAAATATCAATCGAATTATTCTGATTAACGCAGACGATTAAATTGTCTGGAAACATTTGACATAATACATTATTTATCATTATTAATTTGAATACTAATTCGTCGTAGAAAGTTCTTTAACATTTAAACTGATTAAATTTTTTATTACATAAATAATTAACTTCTATAATAATTATTTGAAAAGAAAAATTAAATTAAATATAATTCTTCTTGTTTAAGGTAGCTAAAATGACTTCTCACTTTTTGAAAGCAACAGCGTTGTATTTATTTATTTATTTATTTTTACATGTAGAGATAAAATGTTTTTGGTTTAAACTTATTTTGATAGAACAGTAGTGATTGATACCAGCGACCATCACCTTCAATGCATTGCCGTCATTAATCAGTGAAAAACATCTGACGCGTAGAAACGTATTTGAAAAAGAATGTGTAAACATTTTACCATTAACACATACTTAATATATTACACTAGCAGATATATATTCAGAAAATAAATCTTATTTATTAACTGTTTTATATCAAAGAGATCATTTGGTGTGTATTAAATCAAGGATATAAGCTCCTTTTTTCATTGCTAACATAGAACATAGATGTCAGTAAAACATATTTTAATGTGAATAGTGAATAAACAGGTTGTTTAATTAGTATTGCATAAATATTAAGCAATGCAATACAAAACGTTAGATTCAAACATTTAGATTCAGGATGCAATAATTTTGTTTATTTTATTTTTATTATTCTCATCTTAATTAGCAAAAAATAAGTAATTATCAATTAGATTAGTTATGTTATATTTATTTATCAACTAGAGCCTGGTAGTAAACAACATTCCTTGTTTTCCCGTCGCTTGCAAGCACGTATGAATTTTTCCACTCCCAACTCTAGACATTGCCACATAACCATGTCTAAAGCAGTCCGAGTGCCCAGAAATTTTAAATGATTAACCTTTTGCTTTTTATAGACATAGTAAAAGCAAGTCTTATCAGGAATTGTAACCTTATGAATTCGAACAGCATATCGGATTTTATCAAGGGTATCCTGGGAATGAAGACGGCTTCTTCTTTTCCTAAATTATTTTATTATTACTCTATGTTTAGCATAGTCAATTTCTCCCAACCTCAAACCGAGAAAGCTCCCTCCCTCCTAAACTCATCTCTATGGCTGTCAAATTTCGATTATCCAGTGAAGAATTTTTTGAATTCAACTACGGTAACCTAAAGGAATTTTCAATATAGGGGTTGCAACATTGGCGACTTTTTCGGAGGTGCAAGAATCTAGGATTAGACCGTGGACATTTTTATTGGAAAAATGACAATGCAAATTTTGTTATAATTATTAGACAGAATTTTAGGTGGTTGCAATTCAGCGGTTTGTATGTTTTTTATTTATTTATTTTATGCCTGCTTGTTTAAGAACAACGTAAAAAATAACGTCAATTATGAAAATTCGCCAACCATGATTGGCGTAAAACTTAATTGGGTAATTTCTTAATGAATATTGATCTAACTTCGAAATTTTTTCAGTTCATCTAGGTTTTGTATTAGAAGTATCCCTGCCAATTTTAGTGAAATTTGAATACAAATTGTGGTTGGGAATTAGGTGATACTTTGAGAAATATATATAGAAATAAGCTACTAAACTGCTGTGTAATTATTTTTCAATTAATCAATGAAACGATCATATGTCGTACTTAAACATATGATTGTTTCATATGTTTATGTAACCCATATGAAACAATCGTTAGCTGTATTAAACTTTTAAAAGAGACCATCATTTTATTTTGAAAAAAAAATACCTGATTTATATAGCTAATTATAAAAATTTATTATCATGATTTTTCTTTTTCTTTAAAAGCAACTTTAATTACGTTTTGTAAAGGTAAAATTTACTGATATTTAATAAAAAAATAAAAATTTGTTTTAACATTAAACTTGGTTTCTTTTTTAAAAGAACTTTTATTCGCCTTTTCTTTTCTTTTTCGACAAAAAATTTATTTATCTATTCATCATTCATGGATTCAGAACAATGAATAAAATTTTCAATTGTTTTCAGAGTTCCTTGAACTAGAATAATATTGCAGTTTCTTTTATAACTGCTTTTGTGAGATTATTTTCTGAATCCAGATCGGAACTTTTTGAAAGTCGTATGACATCTATTAGTTTGCATATAAATGTTTCTAATGATTAACAAATAGACAGTTGATTATAAAACAACCATTTCTTTTTTAATTTCCTCATTAACTCTAAAAATAATTCTAAGGTCACGTCCTTGGAAATTTGTAAGGTGAATACCCTTTTAAAATTCCTCTCCTATTAAAATAATAAATTCAAAATATGCTGAGACGTTTAAGAAAAACTATCGAAATTTGAGGAAATGTAATGAACTAGTCGCTCTTGGTGATTTTTTAGCCTTAAGTCTACGAAGGTAAATGCGTACTTAGAAAAAAAAATAATAATTCACTTAAAATTACGTCTATCTTTTAAAATAACTCTTTTTGACTTATCACGTTTAACTTTCAATTTGAGACTTTTATTATAAATTTATGAAAATTAATAAAATTATTTCGAAGATATGTTACCGCCAATCTTGTCAATCTATGGTGCAACTATTTTTTTTTTATACTTTTTGTAAACTGAACTCGTTAAATGATCACATTAAACTCAAATTCACTTTTTTGTATACTTCTCGAAGTTTACGTTTTTAATTATCATTATCAAGAAAATTTAGATTGCGAATGGTATCCTATCTTATTGCTGATGCTTTTGGCCAGTGGTCTCCCAACTTTTTAGCCTCAGAGCCACACTGACTACTTCACTAAGTCCCAAGGGTCAAACCCTAGCTAACTAGTTATGCGCAAATTTTGATTTTGGAAATATCCAGAAATAAATAATATGAATCTTTGAAACGTGGCTTGAAATCTCAGCAATTGTTGTTTAAAGAGTAAATGCTGAACAAGAAGCAGCAACTTTTGCTAGTTTCCACGTAGCATATTCAATAGCAAAACATGGGAAATCATTTACTGGCGATGAATTAATCAAGGATTGCATGATTGCAACACATTTCTTCTGCTGTTGCAAAAGCTAGTTAGCTAATTAACCTTAATTTGTCAACAAACACTGTGATTCGAAAATTCGAAGATAATTGCTATTCGAATGTATTCGTAAATATATTCGAATATATATATTTCATGATGTATTTTATTTATTTATTTTTTGTCAAATAACTATTTTCTGTTCAGTTTAGATTACAAATAATTTTTTTTTTTTCTGAATTCAAACTCTTGGTTCGAATTGTAAAACAATTATTCATTATCTATGCCACACTCATAACTGATTGCTGCTCTTCATTTTATAGATGCAGTTCTCTGATATCACGTCAGTAAAATCTCTTCCACAAATCTTGTCTGATATTGACTTATCAAGAATGAATGTATAATTAACATGCTCTTAAATAGAACACTTCAATCTTCAATCATCCACTTCATACTGAAATTTGATACAAAGTATTGAAGAAATCGAGTTCATTCAGTGATATATTTCTTTAAGCGATACACTTAAAAGAAGTGTTTTTAATAGCAACATTTCTTGAGATAAATGAATATTTAAAATTAAGGAATCAGAAGTGTTTTTATCTGATAAATAATGAATTAATCAGCTTAACAAATAATGATCCTTAAAATTTAATTTTGAAAAGTAGGGTTTTTAATAACATTTTTGCCCATTTCATCTGATCGTTAGAAATATATATTCCAAAATATTTTGAATTAATATTTTATGACATAAATTCAGCAATTTTATAAATGATATTTTTGAAAAGTTTTTCACCCTTCACAGTTGAATGTATTTGCGAGATGTATTTTTTTTACAATTCCAGCATATTAACAGTGCAGGATTATATTAGTATAATTGAAATAGCGGAACTGATATAAAAGTAATGTAAAAACCTTTGGAGCATATAATCCATATATATATATTCTTTTATCACTTGATAGACAGCAATATTTAGACAAAGTCCAAGAACCCGTGTGGTTTCATGGAATGATGGAAAGGGGGGTCAGCTTCTGTTGTTATGGAGCACACCCGTAGGTAGAAGTCTGATTTGGCTCCATGACGCTGAAGAAGGCGGGCAGTTCCTTCCGGAAGGTCTAGTAGGAGGTTAGTAGGAACTAACCCACATTTGCGTATCATATGAAAGGAAACCCGGAAAATTCCCACCATCTAGTCCGACTAACGAGGCAAGATTCTGAACATCACAAACACCATCAAGTCTTCTCGTTTTTGAAACAGTGTCTACAACAAAGCCGCCAGCGGATTGAACCGCCGCTCTATTGCTCACAAGCGGCACGCGTTGCCACGAGTCAGGCATATAACCATATATAAATCAGAATTATGAATTAGATGGAATATGTTTTGTTTAATACAGTGTAACTAATGGCAATTTGTGTAATCTATTGTGATTGTTTGTCGTACATTTTTCATTAAGTGTGAACTAAATAGTAATATCCCGAAATTTCAAAGATTAGAAAAAGGAACTGCCAACCTATTATCGAGTATCGAATTGATCGTAATATCGAATATCTAAGTATCAAGCAATAATTAAATTTGCTAATTAAAATTGTTGTTAGTATCGTATATCGAAGTATCAAGCAATAATTCAATTTACTAATTAAAATTGTTGTAATTTTCGTAAACCATAATGTTCTAACTTCTGATAAAAAGAACTATTACTATTATCTCCTGGTTGTTTTTTTATCATATGATTTTGAATCCAGAGATTTTATGTAGTATATCTCAACCAAGGTCTGAGGATGGTATGTGAATGAAAAAAATTTTTTAGGTGCCAGAGAAAAATATTTTTTTATTTCTCTTTTATCTATTTTATCTTTAATGTCAAAACAAATCAAAATGTTACAAGTTTTTCATATAGTACAACAAATACTAAAAAAAATCATTTAATAAAATGATGTTGTTGACAAACAACATGTTTTATCACATTCTGAAGGTCTTTTAAGAAAGCAAATTTCTATAAATAAAAACCTAATCAGTCCATGTCGTTTTATTATTTTAGATTTTATCTTTTGTTAAACAGAAGGTATTTTTTCCCCATGTTTTTTGGCACCTCCAAAAGGTGATCAAGCATGAAAACTTGCCTTTCTTTTTGCGTCTTGTAAGAATGTTTTACTTGAGAATGTTTCTTATCTTTTGATGTCACTAGAAAATTCTTTGTTGGACTTTAGCTCATAAACGACATATTTGTCAAATATCTATTGTGCACGTGATGTAAATAAGTTAGTCCAACTTAAGAACCATATTCTAAGATCTGTCTATTATCAGCTGATAGATTTTTCACTATAACAGCATATCTAGAAAACTAATAATTGGTAAGTATAAAACTAAACATCTGTAGCTTAATAATATAGATTGAAACTGGAATGTTTTGTATTTTCTACAAAAGGTTAGCCAGCTTCTATATCAGTGGTTCTCAAACTATATTCAAACATGAAAACTTGCCTTTTTGCGTCTTGTAAGAATGTTTTCTACTACTTGAGAATGTTTCTTATCATTTGATGTCACTAGAAAATTCTCTGTTGGACTTTAGCTCATAAACGACATATTTGTCAAATATCTATTATACACGTGATGTAAATAAGTCAGTCCAACTTAAGAACCATATTCTAAGATCTGTCTCTTATCAGCTGATAGATTTTGACTATAACAGTATATCTAGAAAACTGATAATTGGTAAGTATAAAACTAAACATCTGTAGCATAATAATATAGTTTGAAACTGAAATGTTTATTTTCTATTGTATTTTCTACAATAGATTAGCCAGCTTCTATATCAATGGTTCTCAAACTTCTTGAAGTCTGGGTGAATTTAAAATCCAACAAGTAACTGAAGGCGCACTATGTGCATATTTCTGAAAAATATGTTGTAATACTCAAGTCAAATATTACAGAAAAAAAAAATAATGTGATAAAAAAAAAATATAATGAAATGCGCCTTAAGTTTATTTATTTTCTGTAGAGAAACATGAACCTGTAGTGTCGTAGTGATTTCCGCGTTTTGGAAATTTAATTGAAAGCCAAACTCTCATTTACTAGTCAATAAATGGAAGATTTCCTCTCTTTTTACACTTCATTGTGGTGAAAGTAAAACATCCTAATGACGTTGAAAATTGTAGTAAAACTTTCAAAGCTTTTGAAATATTTACACGCATTTTTATTTCTTCTTTTAAAGAAGGTTTCAAGAGACAATTCTTTATGTTTAATTCTCAATCCAAGATCAATGGGTATCACTACTAGTTCTTCATCTTCAATTAATATTAAATGATCAACTGCACAAATTGCAGACGGTGAGTCTCATAGACTGAAATGGAAATTTCTTAATAATCAAAAATCACATAGACGCTAACATTTATAGTAACCAACCATGGAAGTTACCATTCCTAATTTCCCCGTTTAATAACTATAAAATTGAAAAGGTGTTGAGTGTCCTCCTCTTAACACCTATTAGTGACCTATCATACATAAGTGGAACACAAAGCCAACCGATGTTAAAAAAGATATGCAAAAGGTTCCAACATTAGAATTCTAGCGGCGTGCGTTGCCGTCACTGTTTTCAGAGACGATAAGATTTGGTCGCGATTGTGATAGTGTGTGTGAATGCGTCACATTCACAATCGGACTGCCTGATAATGGGTTCTGACTCACAAATGAAGGGGTATTTACTCGTGAATGACTTCATCCGTCAGAGAATGTTTGTCATAGATTATGTGGAACATAATATAAATAATGGAACATGACATATTATATTTCATTATAATATATGGAACATAATATATATATAAATTCTTAATGCAAAAATAAATGAATAAAATAATATAAAAGGTGAGAGAAATCTAAATTTTGAGAACTTATTTGAAGAAGAGAAAGGAAGAACATTTTGAAGATTGGAGACTTAAATTTTTCGATTGTTGGCAACGGATGACGGAAATTCACGTCATTTGCAGAGATGCTAACTATTAATGAATATATTAACCACTTAAAAAATATTACAAAATCATTACAAACTAAAAAATTTTTACAAATTACAATTATTTACAAAAAATATACAGGAATTCAGGCTATATACTTTTAACTACATATCGTCTTCAATGTGTTAAATAAATCAAGTTAAAAAGGTTTAAGATATGTGAAATGTAGTAATTTTTTTTTTTAAATATAATGTTATACTTCTGATTCAGTTAATTTTTATAGCAATTTTATTTTTATGTTAGATTTAGTTAAATAGTTTTGATTAAATTTTTTTATAAATAAGTTTAGTTAAATATTTTTAATAATTATTTTTATAGATAAGTTTAGTTAAATATTTTTAAAAAATAGTTAGTTAAATATTTTTTTAAAATATTTAATTAAACTTAAATAAGTTTAGATAATTATTTTTTATAAATAAGTTTAGTTAAATGATTTTAAAAATATTTAGTTAAATATTTTTTTATAAATAAGTTTAGTTAAATATTTTTCTAAAAGGTTTAGTTAAATATTTGTCCTGAAATGCCACCGTTTTAAAAATTAATTTTCTGGGAAACTTCCACGGGTAAAACATGCTTGCGAACAATTTTTTTATTTTTATTTTAGATAGTGCGCATCTTTATCCCACTGTCAATTAGCTTCTTAAACTCATCTCTCTTTTAGACATATCTTGTTTGAGCTCTTAAGGTTGATGTATGTTCTTTTTTTTATTATTTTGTTTACCCACGCGTTGAAAGCGGTTTGAAAGATTGTGGTGGATTCTAAAGTCTGGTGTTTAAAATGACCGATAATACTCGCATGTTAAATAAAGCTCGCGTGAATGGTGATAACATTTCAAAAATTTCCTTTTTTCTGCCTCTCAATTTTTTTCTTCTTTTCCCTGAACAAGATTTCTGATAAACTTCTCAATTAGCAGGTGGCACTTGAAGTTGGTTTCATCTGGATTCGATCTGTTGCTTATCGGGTGCTGTTACTAAGTAGGAGTAGTAGGGCATTCCCTTTCTTATGCCTGTTACTCTGTTTCTGTTTTAGCGCGCGAGAATTCTGGGCAACGCATGCCAAACCGGCTTTCTACAGTTTGTATACGGTTTGGCGTATCAACGCTTGGGAGCAGAATTACTGCTATGTCTGATGTCTGTTTTTTGGTCACGTGTCACATGATATACGAATTTCCTCAAATACAATTGGAGGTACGCTAATAAGGGAAGATAACTAGGCTTGCTTTTCGAATTCAAACTGTTGTTGTTGTGACTAACTCTCAGTGTCAAGCAGTGTGGCTTTCTACAGTTTGTATCCGATTTGGTTTTCCAACGTTTGGGGAGCAGAATTACTGCTATGCCTGATGTCTGTTTTTTGGTCACGTGTCACATGATATACGAATTTCCTCAAATACAATTGGAGGTACGCTAATAAGGGAAGATAACTAGGCTTGCTTTTCGAATTCAAACTGTTGTTGTTGTGACTAACTCTCAGTGTAAAGCAGTGCGGCTTTCTACAGTTTGTATCCGATTTGGTTTTCCAACGTTTGGGGAGCAGAATTACTGCTGTGCCTGATGTCTGTTTTTTGGTCACGTGTCAAATGATATATGACCTTCCACAAGTACAGTTAGAGGTTTGCTAATAAGGGAAAATAACTAGGCTTGTTTTTCAATTCAGACTATTGTTGTTGTGTTGTGACTAATCCTCAGTGCGGGACGTATATCCCATGAGTAGTCTACACATGAATGGAGGGAAAAAGGGGGCAACTTCTATTGTGATGGATCACCCGTAGATAGAAGTCTCACTTGGTTCCGAGTTGTTGAAGAAGGAGGGAAGGGCTTTCCGTGAGAACGTTTAGAGGAACTAACTCACATTTGCGTATCGCATGGGAGAAAACCCGGAAAACTCAAACCAGGTAGTCTGACCAGCGAGGCAAGATGCTGAACATCACAAACGCCATCGAGTCTCCTCGCTTTTGAAACAATGTCTACAACAATGTTGCCAGCTGACTTAACTTCAGCCCTGATGCTCACCAGCGGCGCACGTTGCCACTGGGCCAGGAGTCGGACTCGAATTCAAACTGAAACACCTCGGAAAAGATGAACGTTCAGCCAAATATTTCAAATTTGAACGTGGTTTTACGCTGTGTAATTTGAAGTAGATAGCAAAGATGTACTAAGCAAAAAAACAATTTCCAAAACGCGCTTTAAGATATTGTTTTGCAATAAAAAACATTTAAACATGCATTGTGATTTTTTCTTTTCAATTAAAATATAACCGTTTCCAACTAAATGGGAAATAAGATATCACAATTTTAAGTGTTCAACATCGTTCATCTTTTAGATTTGGCAAGCGTCGAATGTTATACTATAATTTTGTGCAAATTTTTAATGGTAGTGTGGATCTTATACAGTTTGTATGCGGCTTGGTTTGCTAGGGGAGCAGAATTACTGCTATGCCTGATGTCTGTTTTTTGGTCACATGTCATATGATATACAGCTTGGAAATGAATAAACTTGGAATGTCTTCATGCTTAAAACATAAGAATTAACTATTGTTAAAATTTTTTGTTATGAACAGATACAGTTTACTTTTTAAACAAAATTTTCAATTGCATTTTCAGTAACGGTTTCCATCTGACAATTAGAATTTAAACTTTTTTTACTGTTTCTAAGTTTGATTTTTATATAAAAAAAACTAATATAGAAATTAAATATTAGTAAAATATTCTCTTTAAAAATATTTTCTAATTTAAAAACATTTGTTGTTTGTTATATTTTTTAAATTCTATGTGGTATCTATATTCCTAAGAAAGTTGATAAAGATTAGCTCAATGAAAATGGTAAGAAAATTTCTATTATGGAAAGGAATAAACTAGGATTTAAATAAAATTTAGAATTGACTTGAAGATATTATCTCCAAACTTAATTGTTTCATTATAATTTTAATTTATTGTTACATCTATAAATTATTTTTAATCAAATTAAACCAAATTTTTATTTATTTAAAATTTTCGCACCTGCAATAGTGTCTTTCTAGTTGAAAAAGGAAATGTTTAAATGATTAAAGATGCGCTTACATAATACCTGATAAAAAGTTTTTTATCTATTATCTTAACATCATTAATTGACAAAATTAGATTTCCATCAACCCAGACTTATTAATAGTATTGAAGGTGACGCGTTAATTGTTATCCAATTCGAAGGTAAACAATGATAATATTTTTTATTCCGTTATTGAAGGTCGTATATCATTATTATTATTTTTTTTATGTATTCTTTGTCATGTATCTGGTGATCATTATCACATTTTTTTAAAAATAATATCTCATGAATAAATTTGGGAGAAAATTATCATTTTTGAAAAATAAAAAAAAAAATGAATCAGCTTTTTTTTTTTTTTTTTCAAAACTAATGAAAATAATTTGCTTAATCTAAGAATTCGAATTCTATTTTTTTCCCAAAAAAATCATCTTTAAAGCTTATAAAACATAGGCGAAACAGGTTGTATTTCACGTAAAATTAGAAATTTAACTGCATTTAATATCTATAATTTTTTCGTTCTTTTTATTTAAAAAACACAATGCTACAAAATGTTATTTGATTGTAAAAAAGCTCTAAGTAACAAACTTATTTATAGTATTAAATAAATACTACAAATAAGTATTACAAGATATTATAATATCTTATAAGATATTATAAGATATTATAAGGCATTATTAGTAACTGCCTTTAATATTTATTTATAGTATTAAATGTTACTTATTATAGTATTAAAGGTGACGTGTTAATTGCTATCCAATTCGAAGGTAAACAATGCTAATCTTTTTATTCGATCATTGAAGGTCATATATCATTATTATTATTTTTGTTGATGAATTCTTTGGCTTGTATGTGATCATTATCAGTTTTTTTAAATATTTCATGAATAAATTTGGTGTGAAAAATGTCATTGTTGAAATATAAATAAAAATGAATCAACTAATAAAAGTAATTTGTTTAATCCAAGAATTCTAATTCTATTTATCCCCCCCCTTCAAAAAAAAAAAGGATCTTCAAATATCATAAAAACATAGGCGTAACCGGTTGTATTTCACGTAAAACTAGAAATTTAACTGCATTTAATATCTATAATTTTTTCGTTCTTTTTATTTAAAAAAACATAGTGCTACAAAATGTTATTTGGTTGTAAAAAAGCTCTAGGTAACAAACGTATTTACAGAAGAGTGGAGACAAGGTCGTGTCAAGTCAGTTGGAAATAGTAACCTTGACATCCAGTAAGCAAGTTGATTGAAAGCTTTCTTTATAACATTTTAAACTGTTTTTTCTCCTCTCGGAGATGGTGTTTTACAATAATAAATAATTATGAGGAAAATTTAAAAGAATTCCCACCTCATCCGAAATGCACTTTTAAATCATTAGCCATGGGCATTAATGCAGTGTTTAATGGGTATTGGCAATTAAATAACTCACTCATGTGAATAAAGAATTAGGGAGTAACCTTATTCTTTCCTAAGCATTCGTGTATGATGAAGTCATTAATCTAAATTAATTAAAAATGAGAATAATACTCTTCATTAATAAGTGTATGTCACTAATTATTATCCGCACAAAATAAATTACAGTTGTGATACAGAATAATGATAATCAACAAGGACATAATGCATAATACTTTCACTATTTTGCATTCATGTTAATAATAGGGAAGTAACCCAGTTTGCCCATAAATATTCGACTTGAATAGATGGAAAAGCTGTTAATTATAATGGAACATGTTTTATTTATTACCATTCACATTTATAAAGCGAATACCAAGTGATACACACACGCACGTTTGATGTTACACGCATCAAACAAAATGCGTGCAAATGATGATAGGAAAATCAAGCAATAATATGCTACAAAACATGTGATGTCATTCACAGGTGTGATAATGTTTAATAACAAATTCTTTCGCCTTTTGCATTCACTTTCTAATTCTAATGTGTATGTTTTCCTTTTTCAATTCAGCTTTCAATAAGTTCTTCTTCATTGGCGCAACAATCCCTTGGTGGGCCCAGGCCATCTGCCTGCTGATAGATTTCGAAACCTGAGATGTTTTCTTTTTACGTTGTAGGATTGTCAACCCTACGCCCAACGTTCTACAGTCATATTAGACCGGGAGCTACGGTTTACAGTGAATTCCGAACTACTACAAACATATACATATAACTAGTTTGTCTAAAATCCAACAGTCAATAAACCGAAATCTATATATATGGACGGTGATATATATGTGGTCTGTAAAATTATATGTATATATCACCGGCCACGTAGGTGTTTTTCTTGAGAATTTCACTTTTCTTTTTCACCTGCCATCCTTGTTTGGGCTAATCGGTTTTGCTTTCGAGATGTATACTTAATCTAATCGTCTGAGATTATTTTCCAGAGATCATAGATGTAAGACAATATATTTGTGAACAGGAAAATCAGAGAGAAAAGAAAACACAACTATATTGCACTCAATTGTTAAGGTACAGGAAAAATAATGAAATTTAGAGCTTGAAAGTTGGAAATGAAAAGATTATTTCTCATACAAAAATACATGGCAGCATCAGATGTTGCTCTTCGCTAAATGGAAGCAGCTGATGGATGTTTTACTACCCAACAATCTATTTTTGAAAAGATTTGCGTGACGACGCTGCAGGAAAGAAAAGTTCTACGTAAAAACAGTCATTAGTTCGTCATTAATACTATTTGAAATAATGTTTTACTTGTAATTATGTGTGCTTTATTAATTTCTTTAAAACTGACATTGCCTTCGATTTCAATTCCTTTTTGGATGTAGTCATTTAGTTTTTAATAATTCGAGTTATAAATTGTCCCAGTTAACTCGGTTTATTGGACTTCGATTGTTTATTGTTTGTGGATTTTTTTTTCAGTTGCTCGAAAATATATTGAAAATCTTTTTAGACAGTGAGTCATTGATTAATTTTAATATCTTTGTTCTTTTCGGTTTTTTTTTCCGAAATATATAAAGTAACATAGTTATAATTTTCTATCTAATTAATTTTACAATTGTGTAATAAATAAAAATAATAATAATTTTACCATGAATTGTATTTTTCAAAAAAGTTATAATTATGATGTCTCGGAAATATTTCGTTTATAACTGTTCGGTTTCAATTTATAATATCATTCCCTTTCTTGCCGATAGATGGCAGCACGAAAGAAGTTTCAAGACTGAAATAAATTTTTTTCTAATAATAATAAATCAATTAGTGTTTTATTATAATTTGTTTTAAAATGAAAAATAATGTTTTCCAGCTAAAAATAAAAAATTTAAATCATTACAGTATTTTCTGCCATTACAGGAACTATTTTTTTCTACTGAAGAGTTTTGTAAAAATTAAAATTTGCCAAATAGTTTTCAAAGGAGATTCTGACAAATAAATTAAGTGCTATTTTTATAATTATTAATACAAATTGTAAATGATGTGTATCTGTATAATCTTTTCCATTTTTGTATGTGTTTTTATATGTGCCCTATTTTGTGAAGTAAATTAAAATAAATAAATAATAATAAAGGGAAGAGTTAAATCTTTCGAAAATTGTTTGAATAGATGTAATTCATCCAAATTTTTTCTAATTTGTTTTAATTTATGAGAAAATGTAACTATTAAAGGTCACAAATCATCAATTGTAATTATAATAAAAGGGCGAGCTTCTTCAAATCCAAGAACTAACTGGAAATATATATTTTTTTATTCGCATTGTGTTTTTTTTTCTTTTTCCCTCTTCTTGGTTTCTTGTAAATATCTTGAGTGATAAGTCAAAAAAGGAAACACTACAGAACAGGTGTAAATAACAATCGAAATAGAATACTGATAACGATTATCTTGAAGTAGAAAACGTTATAAATATACCTCTCTTCTACTTTTGCAAAAATAAATTCAAGCATATTACATGACAAAGAAAGTAAAACAGCTGATTCGAAATTTTTTTTTAAATTGTAGTGTTCAAAATTATTGCAATTTAGAATAAAGGAACACATTTTTTTCTAATTTATCAGTTTAACAAATTATATTATTTATTTATATTTTCTTGAAATTTTTTTTTTTTTTTTTTTTTTTTTTTTTTTTTTTTTTTAATCAATTTCTTACAAATTACTGAATAGTAAAGTTACTAATTTATGGCTGAAATTTTTTTGCAAATATATTTTATGTTTAACTATATAATTGTATAGAAAGGGATGTATGTTTGTGAATATATGTTCTAGCATAACTTAAAAAATGTAACACTTAGTGTCCTAATTTTTTTCACTGAATTCGTTATTTTTCACTATTGGTGTGTAGTCGAAAATCTCGAAAAAGTTGTTTCTATTTATTTTTTTTATTTATTTTGTGCGTGGCGTCATCTGGTAGCATGATCTGTAATTTTATAGGTTTTAAAAAAAAAAAAAATTTTATTATTCTTTTCTTTTTTTTTTTATTAATTTCTTTGAAATTAAAATTATAAATTTTTAAAATGTGATTGTGTTCTTTTTTAATATATTTTGTTTGCTTTAAATTTTCTATTATGCAGGCTTTTTTTATATTTATTTTCTAAATTTTTTTTTAATTCATAAATAGCTGTTCAGGATAATTGTTTCTGTACAAATTTTCCAAACGATATTTTGCAATTTTTCGCAATAAAATTTATGAAATTTATCATTTAGAATTTATTAAAAAATGTATTAAATTATAAAAATATGTATTAAAAATTTATTTTTATTTCATGTACAACCGTGGTTACACCGAGTGCTAACTGTTTGTTGTATGTTTGTAAAGATTGCGTCAAAAATACACGACGCATTTCAAACGTTGTTATAAAATCAACCAATTGATGCATAAAAGTGCATTGCAGATTAATTCTTGTTTTGTCAACAAATTTTCGTTTTTATCATTTTATATCGCTCGCAAATTAACAATTTTTGACGCCCTGAATTAAAAATTAAAGACAATAATTAAACAAGTAATCAAAATTGTTCCGCAATGCATGCAACCCTAGAGTTATAAGGAATCCTTTACTAATATGGCATAGGATCGCCTTTGGCATGTAACAAATGTGACAAGTGTCTTGGGAATTGCTGCTCTGTCATAAATGTCCTGTTTATGAAGGTGCCTCCTAACTGGAGACACTGCAGAATCCAGATGCTGATTGACTTCTGCGGTCACTTTGGCAGCAGTTTTCTTTTTAGACCTTACAATCCTCTTCAACACTCGTCGGTCTCTTTCACTCAATATCTTCTACCATCCATTATTTTGCTTTGCATAGCTTGTCTTGTCGCTCTGTGTGTACACTGTCATGTTTTCAGACGCCTAAAAGAGATAATGTTTCGGTCACAGTTGCTCCAGCTAGTCTAGGCTACAATTTGACCTTTGTGAGGTCTGAAATTTTACGCTTTTAACAAAAATCCAAGACGTATACAACTTCACTAAAGCTACCTCATACTACTATGATATATATATTTACATAAAAAAGCTGGTAGCTAAGATTACATTTTAATGCTTACAAAGCTCATTCTTAGATGTCACTTTTATTCACAGGTGTTTCCATTATTTTGATAACCACCTGTATACATAAATTGAAAGTGAGTATAAAATCGATTAGTCGAGTCACAAAGGTTATTCACATTAAATCGAGAATATACGCAACAAATTCTATTACATACTGAAGCTATTTTTGCATAATGTTTGCTACTATTTTTATATTGTTTAGCAGTATAGTACCATATATACATGAAATTTTAAATTAGGATTTTAATATCAAAAACAAAATTTGCTACTATGATAGATAATCTGATGGCTGAGTGGCTAGCGCTCTGGCGCTCGGTACCATAGGTTTCGGGTTTGAATCCCGGCTGTGCCATGGATGTTTGGAATTCACGTTAAGCCGTAGGTCCCGGTCTGATATGACCATAGATCGGTGTTCAGGGCCCATTTAGACTTCTCACCCATATCATTCCCAAATTGTATAGGGGCAACTCAGCTCTAGGCACAGTGATGTGGTGTGGTGTAGTAGTAATAGATCAGAAGTTCAAACAACTCGTGGCCAAAGTGGCAACGTGAGTAACTAGCGTGCAGGAGGGCTGAAGTTCGAATCCGTGGTTTGCATTGTTGTAGTCACTACTTTCAGAAACGAGGAGACTCGATAACAATTGCGACACCACGCACTAAAGTCTGGCATCCATAGTCAGACTGATTGGTGGGAGTTTTTCGTGTATTCTCCGACACGCAAAGCGGGGCAGTTACCCCTAAAGGTCCTGCTAGAAGACACTTCCTTCTTTCAACACTCGTCGGTGGGCTGTTCATAGTATACATGAGGCCCACCGATGGTCCACATTCACATTTCTAACTGGTAGGGAGCTATATAATCTTAGGTACTGGGTCGATTTAAAGAAAAGTAAACAAAAATAAGAGATCAGAAGACCAGTTCACTAAGACAACACAGGCTCAATTTGATATTAGTACATTATTAGGTTTGTTTACGTGTTAGAGCTATTCAAATTAAAATTCTTTTTTATTTTTAGATGGACGGTTTGGCCCACGTTATCAAGCAAATAGGTTACCATCCTGATTACTTGAAAGAGTTCCTATTCACACAAAGTTACCTTCTAAATGGAGATGGCCCTCTTCGATATGATTATAGGCATTATATCGCAATAATGGTAAGAAAATTATTATTTATTGTTCTTTTTTCTTTCTTGTAGACAGTATATGATTATTGCTGTGTATTGAACTACATATAAATATCACATCTCAAACCATATATAGGCCTTATATCAGACTTTGTTAAAATGTGTAGTTTTCCGAGGTATAAGACTATTCCTTCTTTTTCTGCTGATCTTCAAATGATAAATTTTGAAATTTTGTTAACTGTCAAAAATAACTTTTGTTTTACTAAAAGTAAAAACATTTCATGCAAAAAAAAAAAATCGACTAACTTTATACTTTTCATCCAAAGTCTAATGAAATTGTTAATAACATATGATACTTCATCGAACTTCCTTCATTCTTAATGCAGATCTTCTTGGAAAAGTCTGTAAGTTATAATTATTTTTACACCCATAAAAATATCAATTAGGTGGGAAATGAGACATTAGTAATCAGTACCATTTTTATATTATCTCAATATCATAATATCTAAATATGTAATAATTTAACAATAATTTACCTTTAAATCAACATTTAACTAATTTTTAGTTCCAGTGGAAATATTTTTTTCTCTGTGATTCAGAATGCTACTCGTAGTCAGCATGTTGAAATTATGTATGATGGATAAATTTATTATCCACTACAGTGACCGATCCAGTATAGTGTGTGTGCTGTACACACTTAGAAAACTTAAAAATGAAAAAAAAAAAAAGAAAAAGAAAAATCGAAAGCATAAGAAAATAGAAATATTTCGTCATCTCGATTTCAACCAATGGCAACCTGACTTACCATTGGTTGAAATATATTATTCAATATAATAATAATAATAATAGTACAGTTGAAATTTATTATACTATACACACACACATATATATATATATATTTAGTTGAATATTTACATATATATTGTAGAACATCAGTGGACCTCGCTCTTGACAGGAACAGTACACCAATGAGTGAGGAAGGGAAGACATTATCTTTAGAGAATACTTTTAAAGGTAATTGGGGCAGCTTGGGACCTTGGATATATAAAAAATTTAGTTGAATATTTACATATATATTGTAGAACACCGGAGGACCACGCTCTTGACCGGAACAGTCCACCAATGAGTGAGGAAGGGAAGACATTACCTTTAGAGAATACTTTTAAAGGTAATTGGGGGAGCTTGGATATATATAAATTTAGTTGAATATTTACATATATATTGTAGAACACCGGAGGATCGCGCTCTTGATAGGAACAGTCCACCAATGAGTGAGGAAGAGAAGACATCACCTTTAGAGAATACTTTTAAAGGTAATTGGGGGTGCTTGGGAGCTTGGATATATATAAATTTAGTTGAATATTTACATATATATTGTAGAACCGCGGAGGATCGCGCTCTTGATAAGAACAGTCCACCAATGAGTGAGGAAGGGAAGACATTACCTTTAGAGAATACTTTTAAAGGTAATTGGGGGAGTTTGGGAGCTTGGATATATATAAATTTAGAATATTTACATGTGAATAGAACACCGGAGGATACAGTTGATATAGAATATTGATAGTATAAATTTAGAACCGCGGAGGATCGCGCTCTTGATAGGAACAGTCCACCAATGAGTGAGGAAGGAAGACATTACCTTTAGAGAATACTTTTAAAGGTAATTGGGGGAGCTAGAGCTTGATACATATAAATTTAGTTGAATATTTACATATATATTGTAGAACACTGGAGGACCATGCTCTGATAGGAACAGTCCACCAATGAGTGAGGAAGGGAAGACATTGCCTTTAGAGAATACTTTTTAAAGGTAATTGGGGGTGCTTTTGGATATATATAAATTTAGTTGAATATTTACATATATATTGTAGAACACTGGAGGATCGCGCTCTTGATAGGAACAGTCCACCAATGAGTGAGGAAGGGAAGACATTACCTTTAGAGAATACTTTTAAAGGTAATTGGGGGTAACATATACATATATATATATATAATGCGTGTGTGTGTCTGCATGTGTGTATATTAAATTCCTAGATGGTTAACATTTCACGGTGCAAAAATATGTAAATATGACAAGAGATTATATGCTATTCCATGTAGTTAATCAATATAACTCATTTCATCTTTATTGTTTATTTAGTAAGTATTATTCACTGCTATTGTATTTTACAGGCTGCTGCCAGGCATCAGTGCACATGCGTAATGAACTACTACAAACAAAAATTCACTGCTCATGGTGGAAATGTTCAGTGGTTAAAAGGTTTACAATTTATACCAAAGAAACTTTTGAACTTGAATGAAATAAATAAAATCCTTGCCCACACACCTTGGCTTCTCAAAAAAAGTCATATAGAGGTGAGAAATGCTAATAATTGTTTAATAGTCTTAATTTGTCTTTAATATTTATAATTTGTATTTCCTCTCTAGTAATGAATATTCTAAATAGAAAAAATCATTTTTACAACAACAACAGTACCTAAAATCTATAATTGTTTTTTGTCTTTATACTGAAATAGAAACTCTTAACCAGTAGTCTATGGACTTGGTTAAGATAGTTTATAAATTTATATAAAAACTGATTATGTTTTATTTTTCTAACTTTTAAATAAATCTATTAATGCTAAATAAAGGTTTTTTAATGTGTTGTTAAGTTATTTACATGAATACTATACAATCAACTGAATTAATTTGAATTGTAACCTAGAATATATTTATCGATAGATTTACCAAGATAAATGTTACATTTTTATGTTATAGATTCTATATTCAACAATTGCACTAAATTCTTTTTTTTTCATGTATAGAAAATTAAATTTTCTAACTCAATATATTGATTAAAATAATTAAATAAACGCATTTTAAGTAATTTTTTTTTTATTTGCTTAAAATTTTATTTTAAAAGAGTTATTAATTTTAGAAAATATTTGTTGTTAAAAATTTTTTAATCACAATCAGTATGATGAATAATAAAATAAAATATATTTATTTATAATTTTAAAAGGGTTATAGAAATTCTTTACAAAAAGATTGATAAAATAAATAGGTTTTTGAATATATGAATTTTTTCATACTTAAATAATAATAACTTTTTCTTAACTGTATCTCTGTAAAGATGGAAATCATAAGTGTTGATCAATCTATAAGATATATTTTCGGTTAAAAATAACCTTCTCTTAGAAGAAATATTTTTGGCTAATATTTCTTAAGAAATTATAAACAAAGAAGATACATCATTGCTCGGTTTCAATTAACTTTCTTTTATTTTGACAAGTTTTTGCTGATAAAAATATTTAAATAAAATTGATGAATTAAAATTAAGACAAATATGTGTATTACATAATATGATATCTTATACGTGTTATATGATATCAGCGATTAGTGCAATTCCATTTGAAAAATATTTGTATATGTATCTATAATTTCTTCGTGCCAAAACAATTAAAAAATAATAAAATAAAAAAAAAAACAATAAATAAATAAATAGCAATTATCAAACGATAGAAATGTTCAATTAGAATGCTTTTAGTTTTAAATATGTAAATATATTAAATATTTTTGCTAAACTTATGTGGATTTAAAAAAAAATAACGCAGCCGAGAGTTGAATTTAATACGACTGTGGGTGAACTAATCAACCCTTCCCAGTCGAAAGTGTTGAATTTTTAATAAACGTTAAAATGAACTGCTAATATCAAACCCTTGCTATCCGAACAGTTGAATCGACTAGTGTTAAAATTCGTGGTAATCTTAACTCTACCTATCACAGAGGTTGGACGCGCCATTAAATAACTGCTGAAATCAATTACTAAAAAAATCTTACATATCCAAAGAGTTGAATTCAACTGGTGTTAAAAGTAGCCTACACCTAACGCTATCTCGCATCAAGAGTACCACTGTGAAAAGTAACGATTAAGTCTTAGTTTCATCAACGAAGTTAAATTAACAGTTACATTAATATTTGCACAAGCCTAAATATATATGTATATATATCACAAGATTATATGGAATAAATTACAATAACAGTAGTTGTATTTGGAATAATAGTTATTTAATATTGCTTACTTAGTAGTAATGACTTATTTTTGATGTACCTAGAAAGAAGTATATGCATTGTTGTTATTACATCATGATTTGTTGTTAATTGCATTTTTGTGTAACTGATTTACCTTAAATTTTATTGTATGCATCTTAAATTACTATTTGAAATAAAAAGATTAACAACCTTTGTATTAGAGTTTAATATCCCTCATACTAATATAAATTTGAAAAACATATTTTATTGCACTATAATTGCGCTCATTATAAAGCTTAAGATAGTTATTTAATATCCATACTTATTTATAGAGCCTGACAAAAGGCAAAGATAATTGGTCTATCGGGGAACTGTGCCAAGCCCTTGTACTACTGGCTCATTTTCATTGCCTCTGTAGCTTCGTCTTTGCTTCTGAAATACTACCTCTACTAGAAGACACACAAGAAACAGAAAACAACAACAGCGCTGTGGCTGATGGTAACATTTTTGAAGAAGTATGTTTTAATTTAGATTTTTAGGAAACACACTATTAAGCATTTATTTCCAAATGTAATTTCTTTCGTTTAATCCGCAGTTGTAATTTTTATATGTTGTAATTCGTGAGTGATTTGCATCTATTCACTAATTTCCTCTGTCATACTATACACCAACAAAGTACATGTGCGAGATATTTAATTTGCATAACATTTTTTAGACTGGTAGCGTCTTTGATACCAAAATACTATAGAACACGTTTTTTAGAAATAAAAGTCATACAACCTTTAATAAAATTATACAAAATGCGTCCGTATCCTAAATCGTTGTTTGCTAATAGATGAAAAAGGCATGAAATAAAGTTAAAAATAGAACTACAAATTCTTGCAAAAGTCCAAATTAATAATTAGTTGTGATACTGATTAAGATTTTCGTCTTTCTATCACTTATAAATATTAAAAATCCTCAATATATTTTTCACCAAAGTTTATTAAATGCATATCTTCTCTTCAATTCCACTACCTTAAATTTATAAGATATTTTTTAAACCCTCTGTAAAACTCTCAAAAACATTTTATTAGTTTGATGTTATGTAAAAAAAAAAAAACAGAACTTAATTGGCGGAATAGAATATAACAGAATTTGGTCAATCAAAAAAAGCAGCGAATCATAAACTGACTATATGAGATATCTTATTTTTCGGGTCGAAAACTACGCCCTGTGGATTATACGACACTGCGGAATGTGGACAGGGAGTTACAGCACATAAATTTTCTCCAATTAAAAATGTTTTTTTTCTTTAGTTCCTTAAATGCCGAGGAAAATCATGGACCTAATATTGCAATATTTGGATCAAATTTTATATTTGTTCCAAATTTGTTTGCATGCTTTATTTCATTTTAAGAGTGTATGTAGTATATTTTATAAACTCACTATCAAGGCCAAAGGAAACTGAAAGCAAGGTAAGAAATTCATGAGGCATTTCCGATCAAGATGAAGTGCCAAAATGGCTCGAAATTAAGGTACCTGTATACATTTAATATGCAATTTTCAAACAAAATATTCAGTTTTACATTGTAAAAATTTTAATCTTTCTAAGTTATTTATTGTTTGTTTCATCTATATGTATAAAATGTATGTGGGTATGTATGTTCCAGCATAACTTGCAACTATAAAATTCAGTTTTTTCTCTGTTATTATTTTGTTCCAAAAATTCGTTGTCAAAATTACGAAAACTTATTAATTAATTATTTTTTAGTTAAATTAAAAAGTAATTTAGTAAATTAATATTTTTGAATTTAATTTTTTTTCATCAGATTTTCATGCCACCAGATGACGCCAGTCTTAAAAACTGTTTGGAGCCTTTATTTTAATAATAGTAAAAAAATAAGGGTGAAAATTTAGACTACGTTTTTTTTTTTCGAATTAATATTTACAATATTTACAATTTATTCTTCTTCATTGGCACAACAGCCGCGTGGTGGGCCAAGACCGTCTGCCTACTGCCAGATTTGACAGACAACTTAGGTGACAAAAAAAAAAAATTATTGAGAATTCTTTAATACGAATTATTACTTTATTTAGCCAATTTATATTAGGTAAGGAGTTATTTAAAATCTCAAATCATAAATTCAGCTCATATGTTTTTTCTTAAAATTTACCAAAATTAAAAATATTTTATTATCTGTAACATGGCAACGCTGTGTCATTTCTATTATAAAGGGTTCTCCAAAATTTACGCAAGAAATCTTGTGGGAATTTGGGACACACTGGATAAGTTGGAAACCCTAAACTATATAAATCTCAAAGTAAGATTTTCCTACAAGCGTAGTTAGTAGGAAAAGATAATTTTCGAAGTAAAACAATTATAAAAAAAAATTATTTACATTTAACTATGTTACAAGATCATCTGGTAAATTTGTTAGTGATTGTAAATTTGTTAGAGAACGACTTGTGCATTACGTTATATGTTGATGATATTGTATCTAAGCATAATTATGTAAAAATCGGAAAGTAATTGTATAATTACATAATAATTTTTCATTGTCATTTTCAAGGAAACATTAAAATGTATACAAACTTATGTATCATTCATATATTTTCTTTCCTTGAGAGGACTCAAATTAACCGTTTTGAAATAAAATTGCTGAAGACTTTTCCTATTCACTTTCTAATTTTTTAATGTAAATTAGCTAAGTTATTTCAATGAGACGGAATATTACATAAAGCAATTTCAATCCTAAATATGACCCCGGAGAAAATATTACGAAATCCGTTTTTTATTAAAATAATTTGTTACATAGCCATGTACGATCACTAATCACAGCTTGGATCATACAAGACATGCTGTCAACATAGTGCTGGATAACATTTGCAATGATTTTCGCCCACTCGTTTGACAATGTTGTCGTCAGGTTCGCTAGTGACTGCTGACACGCACTACTTCTCTTGATGGTAAATTCCGAAGTTTCTCAATACAGTTAAGAGCAGGTGAATTGGCTCGCCAAGTGCAGTTTAGGACTTCAGGACTTCAACTTCATGTTTTGCGAACCAGTACTGAACACATTTTGCGTGATGAAAGCTAAAAACTACCGTTTTGATTGACACGTTCGGTGTAAAGGCCTTATTCATGCAGAAAGTCTACATAAAGACAACATGGTTCATCCAAGTAAGGAATATCGTTCACAGCCTTCTTCCAAGAGTTGACTTGCACCTGCTGCCCAACGCGAGTAGCTGAAATGGACCCCAAATCATCACACTGCCACCTCCAAGCTACATTTGATCTTTGGACACATTCTAGATGATAAGACTCTTCAACCCCTCATGGTGACGCTGGAAACAGCGTCATTGGTATACAAGCAAAAATATTCGTCTGGCTATACTACACGTCGCTAATCTTGCTCAATGCAATGGCTATGCGCTTTAGCTCTCTGGAATCTCATCTGCTTTGGGCTGCTGTGAGTCGATTATATCGCCTTGGTGTACACCTGAATAATTCAATGGGATTCAGATACATGCGCAAGGTACGTTCGAAAATAGATGTCCCTGGCCGATCATTAGCCTGAGCTAATCATTGGTCCTAACTTTAAAATGTTACATTAGTCATGCTACTCAGATACCAATGATTCCTCGAGGATAGTATCATCTTTTGGTGGACATGGTATCTTCGAGGATTATTTGTTCTTGACAAAGGCCATTTATATACTGTATTTGCAGTAGTTATAGTCACAAGCAACATCGCAATCTGTGCAACTTTGGGGCCATACTTCCGGTCAAATACTATAGCTGCCTTTTCACAATCATTGATGTTTCATTTGCAATTTATTTCCAGAATGATGCATTGAGATTTCAAGATTTAACAAGATGTTCTATGTTCTTCTATGAATTTCACTTTCTTCCCAATTGTATATACAAAGGACGTTGCAGAAATGCGCTCTTAAGTGTAGCCTCGAGATAAATGCTTATTTCGTAATATTTTATCTCTAGTGTACAAATTCAATTAATTTAGAAAATGGATGCAAAATATTAATATTTTCTGTTTCTGTAAGATTCATTTTAATATCATGATACTTATACAATTACTATAAAAATAAAATTAGTTTTTCTTTAATAACTATAAAAAAAATATAGGTATCAAGTATTATTAAGATAAATAAAGATTTTATGATTTTTTTTTTTTTAATTCAGTTTATAATTTCCTTTTTTAACTTTTTGGAAAATGTGGGTGGTAGATTCATCTCTGAACAGCGTTTATGCAAAGTAATTCGCATAGTTTTAGATAAGGTTTAACATCTCAGCAACTCTTATAAAGCGATGATGCTAGAAAAAACATCCCAAAAAACAACCATGGACCTTGAACATGATCGATTTTGGTAGAAAATCTAGATGAAAAAAATTGGAACTATCCTCTATCATTGGTGTATCACTTCCAAAACTAATCATATGTAGTTATTTTAGTATAAACCATTATTTTTGGATACTCTTAGTCGAAACACTCTATATTGCTGTTGATTTGTTTTCGGGGATTTTCCAGTTCAAAGCTAATATGTTATTAAAATACTAAAAATTACTTAAATACTATCAATTAAAGGTTGCTCAAGAAACTGTGGAAGAACTCATGGAAAAGATGACTATATTACAAAAGGAGAAAGAATCTTCCGGTGAAGAACAAAAAAATGGAAACACTGTTGATTTACCATCAACTCTTGACGCGCAATTTGAATGTGATATGGAAAAGTTCGTTGATGATGATCTTTCTTTTACAAGAAGAGCTTTCTCTTCTGCGGATGGCAACATTTCCGATTTCTTTATACAGGTATAAAATACAATTTTATTCGTAGCATTATTTGTTTAAGAAATGTGAAATAATGAGAATTCTAATGAGAAATGAACTATTTATGAAACATTTCCTCTTTTAATTTGAACATAGCTGATCTGCTGATTGCAACATTTTCCCCAAACCATATTACAAGTTCAGCAGTAAAACTTGAAAATTCTGTTTGAGTACATTCTTAAATATTAAATTAGTGTTATATATTCTATTTTATTCTAATCAATCCCATTTGTCGACCAGTTAGTCACACCAACCATCGATTTATTTTAAATTTGAATTTTTATTTAAGCTCAACATACACTTTGATACTAAGTAGTTTATTATGTGCTGTTATTAACGTTAAGTAAACATTATTTAAAACACCAAAACATGCAAAAAAATTTTAAAAATAATTTAACTCAGATTTTTTTTTTAAATTTGCTTTGAAAGCCGCCTAAATAATATGGGAGACCAATGCCAATGATAAAATTATTAAATTGTTCGATAATTGGGTGTTAGAATTTATATGATAACCACATAACTTGAATCAAAGATCTTGTGTTCTATAAATTAAGTACGGTGTTAGTGTTAGAAAAAAAGGATGCCTTTTAGGAGGTCACCGTAAGGGTAATTCCTCACACTTACATAGAAAAAAATCTAGCTGTCAGTACTCAGCTCAAATCTGTGAGATGTCCACACAAGCTGTTATAATTTCTACGGAATCTATTCGTTAAACACGGACTACAATGTATTCAATCAGTTGGAATAGATTTTTTTCATCAACTCCCTGCTACTTGCTACCATGTCAGCAACTAGCAGTGAATAATGATAATAATGACTGATTAATGAAAATATCAGTTCTTAATGAATATGGAACTTTTACTTTCAAAATGTACTGCAACAAACTATGCTACAAAAATCAAACAAAAACGACAAATAGATAAATCTGAATTTTTAGATGATGCACGTTTTAAAACCGTAATTTTGTAGATATTAATGAAAAATCTTGAAAAAGCTCCAAAATTCCGCTTAGGTTAAACTATAAAACAAATGTTTGGTTTGAAAGGGTTTCTTTTATTTATTATTTTTTTAGATATGAATAAATTTATCAAAAATTAAATCATAATTCATTAATTCATCATCAAACGTTTTATGGGCATAAATTGCATAAACACATGCCAATTCGATATTTTCCAAATTAATAAATAAAATTGAATTATTATATCTTATGCTGAAGATGCTTATGAACCAGAATTTAATTTCAATAAGTAAGGTACACAATTAATAAAGTTAAAAACTATTTTTAAGATCAATATCATAAGACGTGTGTGAATCAATAGAATTTTTGCTTTCCATTGGATTATTTTTCTTCTTTGAAATTAATTAATTATACTTTTTTTTTTGTATGAACAGGATTGCACTTGGGATGACCATGCTTATTCTTTACTGAATCGATTTTACAATGATGTGGGAACAATCCTTGACAAAAAATTTAAAGTTGCTTATGATCTTACTTATTATACGTAAGTATTATTAAGAATCATTTTATAGAGAATAATTTAGAGTAAGCTGTTTAACACGCTGAGTCTGCGCCTCACATAGGTTTTTAAGAATGCCACCTGCTATGAAATCGTAACCTTTTTTAAGACATGATCTTTTTTATTAATTTATTTTATTTATAAAATTTTTAATTTACACAAATATTTATAAAATCAAGTTAGTTTTTTAAAAAGATTAGCATTTTATTGATTTCCATTTTTACTTCTAAGATATTTACGTGATTTAATCTCTTTTTGACATTTTTAATGATTTACATACCAAGAAAGAACTGTGCTTGAAAAAGAAATCAAGATAACTATGCTAGAATATTTTTTTCATTTGTTATAATAGATTATATTGTATAATTTTATTAACTGTTTTCATCCGCAAATGTTGTTAAAATAATCTTTTTTTTTTTAATTTTTTAACTGTTGTTAAATAATCTTATTATTATTTTTTTTTCTGTCAAATGTGATGCGTGAAGCTAAAAGGTTGAATATCCCTAAATTAAGAGTTAAAAAATTATTATTATTTTCTGTTTTTGAAGTATTAAGGAGTAAGTATGTTATTTTTACTTTCTAACTTTTATTGTCGAGGGTTTTAATATTAAGTTATAGTTAATTTGAAATACAAACATGATGTCCTAAGTTTTATGCAGTACTTTTCTCTCTAGGTTTATTATGTTATGGATCGACACGAAATGATTATGTTTATAAATAATAATAGCTTCTACCATTTTGCTAATATTAGACAGAGAGAAATCGTTCTGTAACTGTTCGGGTTTCTAAGATCCTTAGAAGGCTTGAGAATGAGATAAACAGCAGCAATTGTCAATTTTCGAAAAGTATTTTAAATCCAATATTTCGCTAATAAGATGACTTAAATGATAGTGATAAGCGGAAAATTTTCATCATTTTATTTACAATTTCATCAGGATCCTAGGCTTTTTAACAATAGAGCGTTTAATTAAAAGTGCAATCTCTAAAGGTTTAATATGGCTAATTTCACCTTCACTGGTAATTAAGATAAAAATTTGAAATAGTATCGTTAACGGTTTTTTCAATTTCTTTATTGGAAGACTCAGTTAGAATAAATTGATTTTCAAGTTTATATGCTAACACTTCAGCTTTTCTGTATCGGTAGAAACTGGTCCATTAAGGTGAGCTATTTTTATATTCAGTGAAATACAAAGAGAATTAATTATCTTTAGGGTGATGGGGTATTAGGTTCTGTTTTTCTCTCATTTATCTTAGTAATTTTGAAAAGCTTTTCCAATGTTTTTATTTAATCTATTTAGAATAAGATTTCATCATCAGAATTTCAAGACTTTTACCGTTTCTTTTTTTGCTTTATTACGAATTTTAATAAGCTGTTTTATGTTTGAATGGATCCATTATTGGTTAGAATTTAGTATAATTTTAGACGAACTTTAGTGAGCCCTAATAATATAATTAGTAAAATTATTAATTTCCTGATCAAGATCATCAAGCAGAGTAATGTTAAGCAGGTGTAGTTTTACGGGGTTAGTAAGAATATTATTAAAATCTTTCCAGTGAGTTGTAACAGCATTTTTTACCCAGTGGTACATAAAAATGAAATTTTAAAAGAAAATTTTGATCGGATTGTGATTCGAGTTTAGCTCAGGAAACGAGGAATTTCATAAGGAAAGAAGAAGTTTTTAATAACGGAAAATCAATAGTGGAGCCATAGGCATGGCCAAAATCGGGTGAGGTCGGAGGAACTAATATTTTCAAGTCGTTAAGGTTGAGGAAATTTTTTTAAAATGACAGCTACGAGTATTATTATGATTACAGTTCCGCAATGTGTGGTTTGCATTTAAATTGCCGAAAAAAGAGCGCTGAAATAAATTTTACATATCATGAGTAAAAAAGAATCTGAGGGGGCGGAACATAAATGGAAGCAATGATAACTGATTCCTTGTTATGTAAATTCAAGGAGATTGGCTTTGATGAAATTTTAGAGAGGCGTAAGAACTTGATGGTACTATAAAGAACATTTAATAAGAATTTCAGAAGCCTGTTCATTTGGGGGAGATGTCCCTATCGTTCCTGCTGCAGTCGTAGTTAGCAATATATAACTTTCTATTGGAGCTTTAAAATGTTTCTTGGAAAAGCATTAAGTCTGAGTACGAACACTTATGAAATGTTAAGCTCAATCTTTTTATTTAGCACATCATTTGCATTCCAGGAAATAATATTTAAACTATTATATATTAACATGATATGGGGTTATGAGCGGCTGATGATAAGTTCTGTCTAAAGGATCTTCAACGCTTTAAATAGTAGAAAATAGTTCAAATAGTTTAGGATAACTTTGCATAATGAGGTTGAGTTCCTTTGGTTGAACAAATGGAGCCAGAATGTCCAATAAATTCGAAGAAATGTGAGTGGAGTTTTCTTGAGTGGTCTGGATTACATGGATGCCTCTAGTACCTTGTGCAAATGATCCTGACGTTGAGACTCTTTTAGGAGGGAACGGTGCTGTACAGGGAATTGATAAAGCCTTCCTTTTCTGACCTAAAGTTTCGGAAAACCTGGACTTCCCGTCATGAGGCTACAAGGCCTTTATTACCGCAGTTTATGCATGTAGGTTCTGGGATTTTAGATTTAAATTAGCATTCACGTGCCTTGTGATTCTCCCCATATTACAAACACCCGGTAGTCTATGTCAGTTTGCACTTGCATGATTAAAATAATTACACCGAAATTATTGACAGCCTAGTTTCTTGTGGCGAAGTTTTCTACAATAATGAAAAGTTAAGACACGTGCGTAATTTTGAATATTCTGTCAACGTTTAGAATTCGGTTAAGTTTAATCATGAATTTAGGTAGAGGTTCTTTTGTAGTATACTTTTTGAGTTGTGCCACTTTAATAATCGACAACTTCATTTTCATGAGATGAATTTTAAGGATTTTAGTGTTAATATTCGTAGGGAGGCCTTTATTAACTACTTTAAGTGATCTCTCGCTGCATGGTTTTATCACGTAGTACTCGAATTTTAAAGAACTCAGGTAGTTCGTTATTTTCCTATAGGCTTTGCCATTCTCCCGAAATATCTTAACGTAACCTTCAGTAAGTCTGTTTTCCGTTTTTAGAAATTTCTTACAGATTTCTTGTAATGCGAGATTGTAATTTGTCCTAAGATTGGCTTTATGAGGAGTAGTTTGGCAGAATCAGGTGAAGCAGCAACTTCCTTCTGAGCATCCTAGGAAGTCACTTTGTTGATATTTCCATATATATTGTTAATTAATATCTGTAACTGTTTTATATGGGTATTAGCTATTCAGAATTTAGGTGGTTGCACAAAGCCGTCCTCAGAATTAATGCTTATTTTCGCAGGTAAGAAATTGTCAGCCGTTCGCTTAACTGGTTTTTGATTCAAAGGGTTAGTATTATGAATATTACAATTTATTAATGGGAAAAGATCCAATAAAGCCATCGCACAATGTTTTCCTCGAGGATCCTCTAGTATTGCTGCGTCTCTTGTGCTTTAATATGTTTAGGAAGTTGTGCAGCATTCTTCAAAAGCATTTACCGACCATGGAGAAGTTGTTGGCATTTTATGAGTTCATAAAGTTCTAATTCGATGTCCAATATCTCCTTGCATCTCATTTATTCATAGTCCAATGAGTTGGTATCATTGATTGCCGTAGCAGTATTTACTAAATCAAAAGTACTTGTAATCTAACACTAATCTCCCTGGTTGATCCTCTCCTGATGAATAATCCATACTTAACGCTGAATAATTGCGTTCCCTTGAAATGATCATTAAAGAACCTCAACAAAATACTTCGCTCGACGTTTCTTCCTTTAGCACTTTCGAGGATGCCCACCGAAGGGCGGGAACGATGACTGGGCAAAAATTATTTCGTCATCAAAGATGACTAACTTGTTGGACGATTACGATAGTGTCCGAGAAAACAGGAAATCAACCCCATCTCGAAGTCAAATGGTAGATTTGAGAAGTTTGAAGGAAGCCAATATCAGCCGATTCTGAACCTGGTACACAGTCATCTATGACAGATAATCCAGTCACCGATGACTGATAATCGAAGATCTATGACACCATCTATTATTTAAAAAAAAAAACATTATAAAAATGCTGTTTAAAAATTAAATTTTACAGATTACATCTAGAAAATAAAACAAAAAAACGCAGATAATTCGCAATGGCCTAAAATCCAAACTCGATAATAGTATTTGAAAGGAAACCCCTGAATTATAGACAAGAAAGTAGGATATTTTTCAGGAAGTGTAGATTAATTTTTGTGTATACAGTGCATGGTATTGGCAATATAGAAAATGGGGTTTTGTTATTTTAGAAAAATCATAGCAGCTTTTTTTTTTTTTTTTTTTGCCCTTCTTTAAAACTTTTCTGCCAACATTTATAGATGTCAATTAGTACAGTAACATAAGTAAAAGGGGAAAAAATGGCGCATTGAGACTTGTGGTTGAATCTTCACATCTTATCGCTCAATGCCTTAGTGTAAATGCGGCTTTAATCCCACCCGCCGTATTCTCCAGGCATTGTCTAATTGCCACTTGTTTTTATCGAAGACGCATGGGGGCGTCAGAACAACACGACTACTATTATTTTAAAGAAATCATTGACTTCTGAACCAGTACCAAAAAAAAATTTGTACATTTGGTGAACAAAATAAAAAAAAGTTTAAAAACTTATAATCATGGTTTTTTTTTTTTTTTTTTTTTTTTTGTAAAAATAAAAATGACTAAATATGTAGAATAAATTCTTCATAAAACAGCATTCTGTTTTATTAATAGACACTAGACAACTGTGCTGTTAAAAAGAATTAGAAATGTAACAGAAAAAAAGTGCATTAAATTCATTTAATATTCAAATTTCCTGTTTTCTTTCTCAATAGCATGGGCCATAAGGAAAACGTGGATACCACAATATTTCGTCAAGCTGTCTGGAATTATATTCATAGAATATATGGAATAATTCATGATGATTATAATTATTCAGAAATGGAAAATTTATTGGACTATGGATTTAGATCTTATGTTGAGACTGTATGCTTTTGCCCGGAAAAAATAACTAAGGATGCTCATGATGAAATCATGCGAGCTTTTCGTCATTCTGAGAAAGTAAGTATCAGACAAAACTATCTTTTGAACATCAAGTTAGAGTGGATTGAGAAAATTAAATATTTTGATAATATATTTAATTTACTTATGAAATGATTGATAAACATTTCATTGCCTGAAAAGTGCTAATTTAAAATAATACTTATCATTAAATGTGTTAAATTATAAAATAATATTTGAATTACTAATAGCAAATTTGATGAAATTATAAATAAATACATTGCTAATAATACATAATGTAACTATAATATATATGCTATTAAAACTACAACACAGTGAAAATAAAATCTTCTAGTAAACCTGAAATTTGTACTATACACACAGCACAATAAGATTTAAATAATTAGCAGAGTAATGCACATGCAATTTAAATGAATTCCTTACTCAGCCAATCCTTTTCAAATCATATAGCATTAAGGATTAAATCAATCAATCTATTAATGCTACATTTAAACATTGTACAAAGAGAGAAAAGATATTTAGTTTTTAACCTGCAATTTGTGTTTAACAGAAGTTTGTTTACATAAAAGACCTTTTCTATTGTATGCAAAATGGAAGAACACAAACAGGCAATATTCAAATGCGATTGTAATAAAGTTGTAATGTATTGTTATAATGGATTTTCATATTTCAAAATTGCAGCTAGACAAGTTATCTAACAATCATAATCATGTTATCAAAAAAAAAAAAAAAAAAACCATTTGTGCATTCATTGTGTGTTTACCCCATTCTATATTCCAGTTCAATAGGAAAACAAAGTTATAAAGCTTACTGATAAAGTATTTCCAATATTACATCAAGGATCCAACCTGATTAAGCTATTTTATTACACCTTATCCCTCATTTGAAGGAAGCAAAAATATAAAAATGATATTAAACACAAATGTACGTAATTAAACAAGAAAAATTCCAAAATAAACTTAACACAAATTTTATTTGAGATAAGTGGACAGAATATTTAACTAATTCAGCTGGAAGTTTAGAGATATTATCCCTTTCAATTTATAATTTGTAGCAGCAAGTTTAAATGACAAAAAAGGTCTTTAAAAAATAAATATTTCATTTAATGTAAACAATTTTACCAAAAATCATTTAAATGCAAATGTTATAAATTATATTGTTTTTCTTTTTGGTGAAATTCAATGTACTATATATATAGCATGGTAAATTATATGGTTTTTTTTTTTTTTTTTTTTTTTTTTTTTTTTTTTTTTGGAGTATACATACCAGCCAACTTTTGAAAGACTTCAGCAGTAAAATGTTATAAGCATTTTCTCTTCATCTAAATGAACTAATAGAACAATCATATTACATTTATATCTTACACTTTATCAATTTGTAAGTAAGATAAGTTGGAAAAACAACCTTCAAAGAAATAACTAAGACTAAATATCCTAGCACCTATCAGTGGTACTAAAAAGAACATTTAAAAGTTTGCTTTCAATGAAATAATTTTAAAAATATCCAATATCTTGAAAATTTGTATAACAAATGCTTCACTTTGTTATACAGCATTTGTATAACAAATGCTTTAAAGTTGGTAGGTATAAGTTTATACTTTAGAGAGGATCAAATTCCTCTATGTAAAGATATTCTGCCAAACATTGAATTTATCTATATTCATGAGTTTATATTGATCCCATATAATAAATTTGAAATGCAGTTTAATAAATTAAAAAATTACATAAAACAAAATAATAAAGCATGATATTTTCTTTTTTTGAATTTAATATTTTTTACTTTTAAGATAAAGTTTTCTGAGTTTTTAAGATAATTGTCCACAAACAATCACTGATTTCCATAAAGATGTTTTAATTTTTCTTCCTATTTTTTTATATTTATGTGCAGAATTTTTGTTATCACTTTCCTGTTTTTTCCTACGAAAAAAAATCCTTTTATCTGTGTTTTCAAATATGAAATGTTAAAAGTTTTAACTCTTAATTAAAAAAAAAAAAAAATTTTGAAATGTATTAAATAATCTATATGATTTTTAGGTGCATGTAAACCTAATGGTGTTTGAAGCTCGTTTGCAAGCTGAACTTCTGTATGCACTTTCTGCTGTAATGCGTTATATGACATGACAAAAACATTACGAAATATCTGAGGTGCCATGCTGCTAAGAAAGTTGATATATAGGTTATTTGCCTGTTTTCCATTAACAGGATGAATGTGAACTATATATGCCATTAGGATGTAAATATTTGTTTTCAAATGAATAGCAAAATATCTACTAAATAATGTATTGTGTGTGCTGGTCCAAACATTAATGTTTTGAATTCATTCCTTTTGTTTTGTTTTTTTAACATTTAGAATGAAATCCAAATGTGCTATGAATTATTACTTATTTCCTATGTAAATGAATATTGTAGTTTCCTAATAAAGTATATTTGCATGAGATATCTATTTTCAATTTCAGATAAAGAGTTACACTATACAAAATATATGTATAAAAAGATTAAATGTTCACCCACTATTATTGTACAACTAAAAACGAGCTGTCAATCAGGAAAACATTTTTAATAAAATTAATTTTCAAAATTAGCTAACATTGCTAGTTATAAAATATAAAACTCTGGGATAAAATTACTAAGAATAGTGAACAACAACAAAATAAAGCACAACATTTATTATAAATGTTTAATTAATCTCATTGTGTGTATGTTGTTAAGTATAAGAAACATTATTTTTCACTTTCATCTAATTAAAAAGAATATAATAAGGTGACTTACTGTTACAAAAAGATAAATAATGATAAAATGTCAAATTATCCAGGATTTTTATAAAATTACATGAAAGAATTTTTCAATAATATTTTACACTAAATTTAGTGTTTGCTTATCAAATTTCAATTCAATTTATAAATGCTTAATCATAACTTAAAATTTTCGGGTTTTTATAATATGAATTTCCACCACATTTTTTAATAAATATTTTTTTCTAGTCAACAAGTAAAGATTTGAAGGATGACAGGTGAGAAAATTTATTTTTCAGTTTGCAAGCAGATAATTATAATGAGCTGTTATACCAAATTTTTTAAAGTTTTTATTTAATGTAAATAAAATAAAAGTAGGAGCATGTATAATAAATGATTTATAAGAAATAAATATTTATTTAAAAATAATGTCTATACATAATAATACATTCAAATGTGATATATATTCACTTATTTAAGCCAGTATCATTCAAACAGATCTAAAAAAAAAGAAAAAAAGATATTACTATTTCATTTCCTATTTACTGGCTTTCTTAATGGTAATATTCAAAGTAACAATACTTAATACATGCGAATTCACATTTAATATCTGATAAATAATTAAAGGAATGTATTTAGTAATAAATATATTAATAAAGTCGTTTATCAAAATGAAAAATTAATATATTCAACATTTAATGAAAAAGAATAAGTTAAATAACTATAGCCTTAATTAGAAATTTAAATTGTTAATATTAGAATGCTTCTCTTTCAAAAAAGAATTTTTAGTTATTAATGATTCATTTTAGAAAACTTTGTTAATTTAAGGATTTAGATAAATAATCTTGAAATTCTGTAATTACTAATGTATTTGTAAAAAATTTAGATATTGAAATTGAATATTCATATTGAAAAAACAACAAAAATAGTAATATATGCCAATAATTCTGGTAAAAAAAGGAGAATTCTATATCTAAATTACCAACATTTTTCTCACTATTTTTTCCATTTCAATATTAGTTATGCAATAGCCATTTTTTAAGAATCTAATAAATAATTAAGATAAGCTTTTTATAACTTAAAAACCTCAATCGAACTCAGTAAACAGTAGGTCCATTATTGTTGTGGAAAATTGTTTATTTGCTCCTAAAATAATACAATTTCTGCTTAAATATTAAAAATGGAGTGAGAACTAGTCAATTAAAGACAATGTAAAGGTTAGAGGAATATTATTTACATTACAAATGATTTCTTCATATAAAATTTTGATTAGATATTTTTAAATAAATATATAAAATTTAATTAGTAAGTTTTCAGTTTACTATTCTGAGTTAGGAAGACTGACTTTCTTTACACCTCGCTAGGGGGAATTTTCAAACATTTATCAAGTTTGCATATTGCACAGCTTTAGTGTTTTTTTTTTTTTAAATAATATATAATCTGATCAGAAAGATTAATGGTCTTAGAAAAAAGATTAATTTAAATATTACTTGCTCATTGCTTTATTTAGTTATCGTTAGAACTACAAGATTTTGTGAAGAACTTAGTTGGGGATCAGTTTCACCTTATTCTTTTAACTTTTAATTCAAATAAATATATTTACTTTCTATTTTTGTTAATTCATTTTCTGTTTCCTTAAGGAAGTTTTCTTTTTTCATTTATTTCCATATTGAAATAAACTGTAGATATTGAAAAGGCTCTTGTGTGCTTTTCAAAACATAAACATGAAATTTTCACAAAATCTTTTTAATGTGCAATTTAGTGCATTGCAGAAAACATAACACTATATTTTTAGTTTTTGTGGCAAATTAAATTTTCCTATGTCAAATAATATGTAAAAATATTACACAATTTTTCAATTTTATATGAATTTTATAAGAAACACAAAGTAAAAACATTACAAATGTTTTTAAAATTGTCTTTTTTGTTAACTATTACTTTATATATAAACAAAATTTCTGCACCAAAAATTAATTCATTATAAATCATTTTGTTAGTTTATTATGAATCAAGTTTCATTTTAAAATTAATCTTTAATTTGATATTCCCTAAGAATTTAATATTTTTTAAAATCTATAATGCCTAAAAAAAATAAGTGTCCTGTCATGCTTGACAAGATAATGTTAGGCATTTATTAAAAAATTCAAACCACACAAATTTAAATTATGATAAAAATAATTTATTATTCAATGTAATGAATACTTACCAAATTCTCAAATGAATACCAAGTTCATGTTAAAAAACTTTTTTTCACTAGTGTTGTAACATGTCCCGTGATACTAACATCAACATTACCTCACTTGTACCTATGAAGGAAGAAAAATATATATATCATGAAAAAATTGATGAAAATTAAAAAAGAATTCAGTTTTATTTGATAAAAAATATGTAGCATGAAATAAAAAATATAATTAGCTTTTATTTTATTTCAAATATTATATAATTCAGTAAAAAGTTAAAACCTTCTAAGATTTGATGTACTCTTATGTCTCTGAAATATTGCTGGATTGGATAATCTTTTAAGTAGCCATATCCACCATGTAATTGAAGGGCATGATTAACTATCTAAAAGAGAAAAGAAAGCATTTCAGAATTATAAAAAGAAAAGGTATAATATATAAGGACTGGAACATCAATTCAAATTTTTATGACATTCTTGTAGGTAAGCATAAAGTTTGTAATCGAACCATTAAAATGCGACTTAATTTTCAACATATAAAGTAAAACTTTTAAAAAAGATAAAATCTTAAAAATACTAATGAAAACATTTACCATTTACTAGTAAAATAGATGCAGTGAATTTGTGTTTTATTTCTAATTTAGATTCTAAATTCAGTTATTCAGTTAGATGTCTTTTTTTTTTTTTCATTCATGTAAAAAGAAAAATGTAGTTCTTTTACAATAACAACAAAATATAGTTGAATTTTTTTTTTAACAGATTGAAAAGCAAAGCAGTCAACAAAAGCAGAAATTTAATTTTCAAACTTGCATGGAGAATGCATATATTTACTGTTACATTGTAATATGCCTTTAAGAGAATGTAAAAAGTATCTTGATTTTTATTTAGTTGACTTTTTCAATGTCACACCCTCCTTCCAACTGCAAGATTATAGTGAAATTAAAAATTGAATTGTTTGAGATTTTGGTATGGCAATAAAAGAATACAATTTTTAATTTTTAGTTATATTTTAGTGAACAACACAACAAAATTAGAGTAAGTGCATCATGACAATAGTTATCTACTTTACACTTAAGATAATTTTATTATTCAGAGCATATCAAAGTTAATGACCCAATAAAAAAGAAGGATTATTTAATGAACATGTGTTGTTCTTCCTTGCGTAAGATATTAAAAAAATTACACATGAAAAATTCTCCTAAAAATTATTTAAAGAGTATGTTTTACAACTTCCAGGAATCACTATTAAGTAAGCAATGATTCTTATGAAACTTCTTAAATTGAAACTTTTTTTCTTTTTAATGCAATCAAATGAAATTGCTGTCATTTAAAAATTATTTTAAAATATTTTTAACAATTTACAGTGCAGTAGTGTTTTTCCCCCCAAACATTTAATACCTTTGTAAATTAAATATGTTTCAAGCATATTCTAATTCAAAAGTAAAAGTAAGTTTGAAGTTTTTACTTTAGAACATTTTTCTGTGGCAAAATATTTGGCAGCAGCACACAATGACACAGTTTCAGGAGAACGATTTTGAAGAGAAACAGCTGCTTTCCGGACAAGTAATCGAGCTGCAATAAGATCAGACGCCATTCGAGCCAATAGAAACTGGTTATGCTGTAAATAGATGTAAAAATTTAGCATAAAAATTCATTAACTTACAAAAAAGAAGGTGTGAGGACTGTAACGCTTACTAAAATTAAATAGATTTTGTAAATAGGTTCTTCACCCAAAATCCTTTTTAGCTATATTGTTATATTTAGTTGCCAAAGTTTTTGCTTCTTTATTGCTTTATTCTGAAAAAGAGGTAAAAAAGGATTTTGGTGGGATTCAAAGGGATTTTTTCTTCTGGGATTCAAATGGGCTAAAAAAATTATATTATAATTCTATTTAGTAGTAGCAAAGTTCACCATTGATAATATCTCTGCTTTCAATGCATAAACCAAAATATAAAACTTACAAAATCCAGCAAGGCATCTTTTTGTATAAAAAAAATGCATTTTATTTTTATTTTAATTTTTCACATATGAGAAAACTAACCAAGTCTTATACTCTGAGTAAAGGATTAATTTTCTTTTCCAAAGCTTTTTCACAACATTATTCCTGTTAATCTAATCAATTATTATGCCATTAATATTTTCTTTCATCAGAACAAATATTTGCAATAGGAATATAATTGCTATCTGACAATCTTTTTCCTTTCCTTTTAACTTCTGATTTTAATAAACATTTATGTAAGCAGTTCATAATTTTTATTTTTAAATATAGTGTTCTTTAACAACTTGTTTCCAAAAGTTTATACGAGTTATGTTAATAAAGAAAAAAATGGTGGGCATTCGGCACAAAAAAAAAAAAAAATTAGTGAGAGTTAAACTACTTTTTCTTTGTTGTTTTCAATTTTCACTATTTTGAATTACATATAACATCAAAAAATTAGGCTGACTTCAATGAAATGTGCAAAGGTTATAACAGCTTGATTTTTAAATACTTGAAAAATACAACAGATATTCAACACAACTATTTACTCAACTACCAAATGTTACTTACTAGATGAAAGTAACAGTAATTTGACAAAAAAGAATTTTAATTTAAGATCTTAGATCATTACTATTATTTAATTTTCACCAAAAAAAAAAAAAAAAAAAAAGATGCATTAGAATTAGTTAATTATAAGTTTTGTTTATGAATATAACATACAGAATTATTTTTATGTCAATTGGTCTTTAAATCTTTTTGCTATCTCAATTTTCAATTTAACATAAACATTTTAATATACTCAGTAGCTATGTACAATTCTAAAATTAAAATTGTATTTATGACAAGAACTTCATGCACAAATGATTCAAATAGAATATTAAAAAAAAAAATAATAATAATGATATAACACTTCTTAAAAGCATTCCATTGGGGCAACACAACCCTAAACTAAAAACAAAAAAATTTAATAATAAAAAAATGAACAAATTTTTTAAGAATTTAACAAATTTGGTGTTTTCTTGCCTGAAATTCAGATAGAGATTTTCCAAACTGCTTCCGTACTTTGGCATATTCACAAGCAATTTCAACACATGCTTGAGCAGCTCCAAGAGAGCATGAAGCTGTAATAAAAGTTAAATTTGTTCAAAAAGTAGCAATTATTATAAACTTTTATTGATAAAAAAAAATAATCAATATGAATTTACAATTTTTCTAATAAAAAACTTCCACAAATTTCAATGAGTCAATTCAAGGATGACTTTAACAGTGTTTTCTGTTGAATCCAAATGTTTGGTTAGTATTTTGTGGGTTTTCACCAATACAAAAGAAAATATAGGAAGTTACCCTTGAAAGGTATTCTTTTTCTCTTTTTTACAGCAAATAAAAATTATGTATTTTATTATGCTATTTAAAAATATGTATTTTATTTTTATGCACTTATTAATATTATAGTATATTCTATTAATGTAAGGGTATAAAAATATAAATTATAGTTCATTTTATAAAATTAAGCATTTACTAACTAAAAATACTTTTTTTAATTAAAGCTCTTACACATTATATTGTTGTGTTAAAAGTTTCTAATAATAATTTAATTTTTATGTAAGTTTTTCTTTTATCTAGGAGACTGAATTAATTAAGAAAAATAAGTAGTAATTTTTCATTACAATATTTCTGTAGAATTCCTAAAGGTGAAATCAAATAATGCCTTTTATACAATTGTTACATACAATTTCGGTAGTGGCAATTATTATTGTTGTAGATGTTTCTGTAGTTGTTCTGTACAGTTTATTATCCCCCCCCCCCAATTTCTGTATTCAGTTTTGGGGTTTCGCCCTTTTTAAAATGTTCCAATTTGAGTCAGCTGAGCTCAGTGGAGAAGATAAGTCTTCTGTCACAGTACAAAAATACAGAAAGAGAACTGAAACTTGAGTAACTGAGAGTTTGATTACAAAAGAAGCCATGTAAATTGTGGAACACAAACTTGCATATAATCACACAACTTATATATAATTGCTGTTTCCTTAAAGATTTGAAGTATTTGAACCATGTTGACAATCATAAATTATTATTAAAACATGTTAATTACAATACACACTTTAAATTAAAAAATTGTAAGGGCACGAGAAGGCTATCTGCAATTCTTGGTGCGAAATGCAGCAAAAACTAAGGAGTTAATTATTAACATATGAAATATAGTTAAAAATAATTTTTATATTTAAAAGATAAAACAATTTAGATCAATTTATATTTCTTAGTATGTATCAGGCGTGGACAGAGCCAATACTATTACAAAGAAAGGAGTTTTAATATGAGTTATTTTCTTACCAATATTGATTCTACCACCATTTAAGCCATTCATAGCCATACTGAATCCTTGACCTTCAGCTCCTATTCTATTTGATGCAGGAACTTTGCAGTCTTCCATGATCACAGCACGTGTAGGTTGAGAATTCCACCCTAACTAAAATTTATAATAACTACATTATAGTAAATAAAAAGAAAATTATAGTAATCTAGTATAAAAAGAATCTTTTTATCACATTTTATCTGATAAAATGCCATTTTACAAATATGTATGTAAATATGTATATAATTTCCAAACATGACGTACATAAATATGTAGGCCATACCTGAAAATTAAATTCATGTTGTTGTTTCTGAGAAAAGATAGAAATTAAAGAACCAGTGACAGATCAGTATGAAAATTTTCTTTTCATTAGAAAAATTCCTAGAATTTGTTAGAATATCCTTTTTTTAATTTTTTATTTATACAATCTAATATAATGATGTAATCAACTTCTTTGACATTCTAATAAGATATATACATTGGTATTTAAGAACCATGGGAAAAAAATCCTGGTTTTATTGAAAATAAATATGCACAAAACCCATCCACTGGTAATGAGATGATTACAAATTCAAGGCTGCATGACACAACAATGGTTACCAATTACACATTGCATGTTAAAATCAGTGGTTGGTAAAACCTCCCTATCAGAAATGCATGATTCAAACGTCTATGTAAAGAGTGTTAAAATTTTTAATATAATCCAATGATACACCTTTTTATTAAGCATTCCACAATTGTTGCTTCAGATTCAACTACCATGAACCATACATGTTCAATTGCCGAATGATCTGGTGATCCCGCTAGAAAAAGAACGGTAACAATGCCATGGAGGTAGAAATATGCAAGTCAAACAGCTTATAGTAAAATCACAATGACACCTTGAAAGGTAACAGGATGTCATCAACATAACATTGAATGTCATTAGAATATCAACATCATCAAAATATCATGAAACAATGAAGAGTAACAGGATGTCATTAACAATTCAATGAGCTGTTCAAGTTGATTAGACGAGACCTGCTGTTGTAAGAAATAGTAACATACACTATCATATAAAGAATAATAGATGTATGTCTCTGTAAACAAAGACTGATTAGAAGAACTGTCTCTTGCATCTATATGCGCTGATTTAGTGCTCATCTGCTCCAATATTGAAGAGAAATTTAATGCTGAATACTTTGCAATGCCACTCTGCTGGTAGCCTTACTGAATCAACTGTGACACCATTCCAGGAGACTCTGCTCTGTTGTGGGGTTAAAAGCAGACTTCTTGCAACATGACACAATCTTAACCTAGCATACCGAGATGGAAAGCATCATGGATGTAACAAGTTAACTAGCATCATTTGATCTAGCCTAGCATATTTACACCTTGGCTTTCCAGAGCTTTCATTATGTTGATAAATTGGTGAAATATTCCTGGCAGCAACTATTGTAGAGTTGACCACCTCTTATGACAAAAAAGCAGGAGAATTTCACCTCTTCTTAAAACATTTAAATCATATAAACTTAATAAAAAAAAAAAGTTTAAAGTAAACAATTTCAAATAGTACTCCATTAATATTTCAAATGATACAATCACAGACACTTAATTAAGACTACAAAGCACAGAAATGTAAAAAATAATTATTATTTAAAAATTATTCAAAATTTCATATCAAAAAATTCAAAGCAGAACCCTGAAATACTTATAACAAAACTAAAGTTTTCAAAAATACCAAATTAACATTAAAAATAGTATTTGATTAATACATCAAAATCACCATCTAATCATCCATGCATAATGTACAAACAATACAAAATTTTAAACTACAATTTAATACAGTATAAAAAGGGAAAAAAAAAGCTTACAAATTCATTTATAACTTAATGTGATTTATTAATTTGCATTAATAATTGTAGCAGAGATCTAAATTTACTTCTGTTTTGGTAACTAAATATTCTTTCACACTCTGCATTATTGTGTGGAATTGCCAGACTGGACAAGATTAATTTTGCCAGTTCACTGTATTTGAATATTCCACCACACCTTTTCATATTTCTAATCAGTTTCCATTGAGTATCAATCATAATTTAGTAGTCTCCTCTAAGTTTTCAATTTACAATGAGCAAAGCAACTCATTAGTGAATATAACTTATCACTAATGACATCAAAATAGTCATCATCTTTCATTAAGTTAGCAAAAACTGGAAATATTTTCCAAAACATTTTATATCAGAAAATAGCACATTTAGTACTAGAGTGAAAAATATATGCTACTTTAGCATGAATTGTGATGTCCTTTATGGGAAATTGTTAAAGAATGTATTAGATCCAATGATAATTTTCTCAGAATCACATTTTAGGTTACAAAATACAAAAATCATGGGGTAAGATAAGTGAAAGTTAGGGGGAAAATCAGGTGGGTGGGAGAGCACATATAATTTGAGTGATTTTGTAGCTCTGCTACTGCAGACAACACCTTTGCATACCGGAGTTTGTATGGTGCAAATGCATAACTGTGTAATGACCAGCTAGCTTCATACATCATGACAATGCAACTACATTTGAAGTTGTTCAATTGGTATAAAGTCTTTGACATCATCACAATAGCATTATTGGCTGTGTCATTTGTGAACTCTAATGCTGACGAGATAAAATAAATCATTTCCAATTACTACCTATTTTATACAATGCCAGTGGCACAATAGAAAAGAATGTTATGACCAAATATGAAAACCATTTGTTATGAGAATGTAATCATTTGTCTGCTTAATATAAAGTGCACGTGCGAAATTTTGAGATCAGATTATCACATTTTTTTTTTTTTTGTAAAAGAGTATATATAGACAATTTATGATTTTATTTGAAGATGGGTTTAAAAGTTAATTAACAACAAATAACGTTTTCATTTGTAAATCTTTCTATCTGTCTCTAATTTCAATGATTATCATTTTTTAAGTTACTTTTAACAGTTTTATTTTATAGAGATTTTTTTAAAATAAAGTTTTCAACAAAAGAATTTAAATTCATACTCATTTGGCACATTTTTTTTATTCATAAACTTACTTTTTTTTCTTTTTTACCAAAGCTTAAACCAGGAGTACCTTTCTCAACAACAAAGCATGATATTCCTTTAGGTCCACTTTCACCAGTTCTAGCCATTAAAATATAAATGTCAGACTGTCCACCACCACTTATAAAAGCTTTTGAACCATTTAGAATATAATATTCTCCATCTTTTCTGGCAGTAGTGCTTAAAGATGCGGCATCACTTCCACTGTCTGAAATCAATGAAAACTCAAAATAAAAATTATATAATACAATAAATGTAAGAAATTACATGAAAAATAAAAGGGAATTCTAGTTATTGAGGATAATGGAATGGTATTTTTTAAATAAAATTTTAAACGTCATGAATAAGAGAGAACAATTATAATACATAACACTAATACACATTAGACACACATATAATATTGATTTTTTAAAATAAAGCAAACATAGCGAATTTTGGGTAGGCCTTTGTTTCGGCTTTAAGGCGGGAAAATGATCGACATTTTTTTTTTCTTACCTCACACGAGCAATGACTCTTTTCCGAAATTTTCCTTTTTTTGTATAGTAAAACATAATGCACCATTTCAAGTACTTGATGCTAAGCTTTGATATGAAATATTTTCATGCTTATAGATCGCTTTTTCTTTTGTGATTAACTATTTTATTGTTTAATTCTTTTGGATTTTCTTCAACATTCTCCGTTTTTATACAAAAATCCTTTTTTATGTTAATTTTCTGATTTTTTATAAAATTCGGGAGATTTATATATAATTGTAGAATTCGCGAATCGCCCAACTATATCGGGAGAGTTGGCATGTATGGATAATGAACAGTAAAAATTGTAACTGACAGTAGAGGTTTAATTTTTTAATCATTTTAACAAATAATAAAAAGCACCATAAAATAGTTTTTAAAAAATTGTAATGAACTTAAAAATGTATATTGATTATTTAAGAATCGAAAAATGCAATATAAGAATTTATGAATGTGTTGAAGGGCAAAGCAAACCTTTGAATGACATTGTTTTAAACTTCTCAACTAGAAAGTAGTCAAATGCCAAAAAAGTAATTCCAAAATCAGAAGCATGCTATGTAAATTACTTCATTGCAAAAAAGATTTTTAATTAAAAAAAATTGTTTTTTTTTTTTAATTGCTTAGAAGAAAATTTAACACTGTAAAACCCTTTTCATGTACTTCTATAAGCAAAGTTATATATAATATTAGGAATACAATTCTCATATCAGACAGCTTTATTTTATAATGAAACATTTATTGTTATAAAATTAAAATTATAATAAGAAAAATTACTTGGCTCAGTAAGACAATATGATGCTAGATGTTTCATAGGAATGAGTGATGGTAACAACCTTCGTTTCTGTTCTTCATTACCATAATGGTCAATCATCCATAAAACCATGCTAAAAATTTAATTTACATAATATAACATTAAAACTGAAAAATAAATAAAAGAAACAGTTTTAAAATATTTATTAAAACAATATAATAAAATTATTTCATTATTCAATATACAAAATATAACTTTCAATAAAAAAACTGCATGTATACAGAAAAGATTAAAATAATACAAGCTGACCTGTTTTTTGATAGAAAAATTTACATAATACATGACAAATGATTCATTTTATAACCATAAAAAGATGTAACCTTTGAACTTCAAATTAACTTTGATTCACAAATTACCAATATTAAAAGGTAAATAAGTACTAAACCTAATGCCACTTTCAAAATTTTTATATTTTAAATAATTAAAATCATAAAATTTGCCATAGTTTGTAGAATGTTAAAAGGGTATTTCACACTACTATACCTCATATTAAGAGGAACAATTCAAAATTTTTTTAATTTACCCATGTTACATTCAAAATGTGCACCATTTGTTATAATCTTTAGCTCTGTCACTTATAATTATCTGATTACTAAGCATTATACGTGAATTAATAGAGAATTTACAATACATAATTTATGAATCCTTTTTTGACCACTTTGATTAGGAGTAGTTTTGTGATTAAAGCTGTATGAAGGTTAGCTTGAGAAAATCATGTTAAAGAAATAGGATAAGGTTAAAAATGTTTTTTTTTTTTTTTTTTTTTTTTTTTAACTTTAACTAGGAAAGATAATGAGGCATTTTGTCTTACACATTTGATTTAAAAATTGCTATAGTACTCATCTAAAAACACAAATCATGCATAATTTCTATTTATTTATACCATAAACCATTATCTCATTAACGTAAATCTACGTATAGCAGATGAGTCAGGAAAATGTATTTTTAGTGTGTATTTTTAAAAATTTTTGTAGAATAAATACTTAAATATATGGTGATGATAAAAATAACCAGAACTAGGTAAGCCATTTTTATTTTTGAGTCCTTCTTAAAACAATAGGCTGTGTTTCTAATAATAAACATTTAAAATGAGTAAAAAAAGAGGATTTATTAACTGAAGTGGATTTGTTTAGATTTTTAAATCAAATGACACTTTTATGTTGAAAAGAAAATTTAGTTAACTTTTAAAAGAAACCAATATAAGATAACAACGTTGTCAAAGTAAAAATTAAAAAATGTGAAAAAAGGTGTGGCAAAAAACAATATTTAGATAATATTAAAGGGGCTGGTTAAACATCAACCTGTCATCATTAAGTCAATTTCTAGAATTTTGAAAAACATTAAAATTATATGTTTAACAATACTACTACTCTTATCAGCTTTAAAAATATTCTAATTTTCTTAAATTTTAAATTATAAATTTAATTTTAATTTATAAAATTAAACTGTAACACGTTTTAATTTTTTGCAATAAATTATATAAAACTTGTGAGCCATTTAGCATTGTTTACCATAACAAAATACTTATTGGTACAGTTAATATACGTATGAATAATATTAATTTTAAATGATTAAAAAAACTTCTTAAATCGGAATAAATTTTGAAAGCATTATCTTAAACATTTTCTTTTCTGGTTTACGAAAGAAGAAGAAATAAAATGTTCTTTAGAATAACATTTTATAGATAAAGATGGGATTTAAATTTTTCTTTTTTTTTTTTTTAATTCAATCTATATCTAATGAATATGCTTTTTTACATCTATCAATTAAGATGTATTTCTAAGGAAAACATTTAATTAAGAAACTATTTAGGGAGAAATATTAAAAAAGTTAATACAATAATGTTATATTAATTAATTATTTTTAAAACATTTTCTACAATGGAATTTTTAAAAAAACATTTTATTTTATTTTTTATTTATTTTATAAATGCTGAAGAATGACACCTAAGTCATTAGTTCACAGGCTCTGCATTACTTTTTGAACATTTCGCTATACCGAGGAAGTGCATTACAATTATTCAAATGTTCAGAAGTTATAGGCCAACTAGAGTCACAAAACAGTTTGGGGAATCCAACACTCCATTTCTAGCATATAGAGGTGGTCTCATAAACAGTCATGACCAGTCAAACGTATAAATAGAGCCACCGCTATCTTTCTTGGGAAATTGGAAATAATTCTGCATGTCTCCTAGAATTTAAACGTGAATCGAGAATGCAACCGAAACATTTAGTAGAATCATTATGTTGAACCTTTACACCCTTATATGTCAAATTTTGGGTAAAGGGTTTTCTGTTCAGAAAAAAATAACTCTTATTCTGATTTACTCTCATACCATTTGTTAGGCACTAACATTCCAGTTCTTTCAGAGTGCAATTTAGGGTGTCGTTTTAAACTATCCTGCTTCTTTGTAGAAGCACTGCTCCAGATAACCAAATTGTCAGCAAAAAGGGCAGAATCCATCTACAGCACCAAAGTGTCTGCAAATCATTAATAAAAACATTAAAAAGAATTGAGCTGATGAGTGTTTTCTGTAGGAGACCAGTTTTAGTCTGCTTAAATCTAGAAATGTCACAACCATACTTAACAGCAGAAAACGTTGTGATAAGAAATTCTTAATCCCTAAAAAGATCTTGCCAAGACAGACAAACGTTTGTCTAAAGAGTCCTTAATGGCTTGGCTAACAAAAGAGACCTGTTGGGCTGTAGAATGATATTGTCGGAATCCAGCTTGTTTAGGAGAAAAAAAAATTTTACTCTCCAGAAACCAAGTTAGTCTAGAGACTATCATTCTGTCCATAATCTTTGACAAATCATTAGTCAATGCAATAGGATGATAGCTTTTAATATCATCTGCAGGTTTATCCTTGTTCAAAATAGGAATAATAATGGCTTTTTTCCATATAGTGGGTACATAAGATTTCCAACTATGATTAAAAAATAGATAATAGTGTCATTTAAGCCTTATGTCCTAGGTGTTTAATAAACTTTGGATGAATATTATATGGGCCTGGATTTTTTTAGAAAATCAATAGCTTCTTTCAGTTCCAAAAATGCAAAGTCTCTATTAAAAATCTCTTGTCTAGTTCCCATAATCCTCTGTGAGTCCTGATCAATTTCTTCATCAGCCTTTGATCTCTCTTGCATTCACCACTCAAGTGCTGATTAGAAAACTTATAAAAGCATTAGAGATATCCTTATCAAATTTTAAAAACATCCCTTTAAAAATAATTGGTACCCTTGGGAAGAGGTTCTTCACATTTCAATTTGTTTACAAATTTAAAACCTTCCCTGCATCTTTAGGGTAGTCAATATTATTTATAAAAATATTAAAAACTCTTGTGCTTTGTGAAAATTTATTTCTTTATGGGGAACTGCAATACTCTTTCTCCAGTTTCTGAGATATTGCATGCTTTTAGAATTAATTTACAGCCTTAGTATGAGCCTGCTCTGACAGCTCACTTAACAAAGTTAGGTTATCGTTCCAAAGAGTTTGTAGTTGAATTGTTTATCTCTAGGTATCCAACACTTAGCCACTGATGAAATGGTAGTGCAAAAATGTGACACAGAGAAATCTAAATTGTTATTTCAATAGTTTGTTGATTGATTAAAAAGAACCACCAATTTATCCATGTAAGCCTTCCAATAGAAATTCCATCTTTTCTTAAAATATTGCTAATGTTTAAAGGTTCTCCTTTTAATTCAGAATAAGGTAACAATCATGCAATGGCCAGAGGCAGGATCATAAACTATTTCTCTGTTTTTCTAACCTGCCAAGTCGCTTGAAGCTAAAGTTACATCAAGATTAATACTACTTCCATTAGAGTGAAGATAAATAGGTGTGTCAGAGTTTCAATAAATTGATTTGAGAGTATTGGTATCCAAGAGGTCCTCCATAGCTCTTCTTGCATTGTTTGTGTCTCCATAATTCCAACGTAAACTATGTGCATTGAAATCTCCACATAGAATTGTTTTATTTGAAAATTAAAAGTTATTAAAATTTAACCAAGGGTTGCCAGGTGGGCTATAAAAACTAAAAAAAAATGTTAAAGTGGTTCTGATGAATCCAAATATCAAGCTATCTCAGTTCTATTATCAGACAAGAGGTCCCTAATGATTTCAAACGTAAAAGTTAAAAAAAAGTTCTTGATCCCAACTAAAATTCCACTTGTATTAAGCCTAGTTTTAGGTAATAATCTGGGAAGTGATATTAAGTTAAATTACCATATATAAGGATTGCTTCGACTATCATCAAAAAACATCAATGTCATGCAACCACTAGATAGTATGGAGTTGTGTTTTGGAGTTATTAAAAAAACACCATTTGCCATAAATTTTTATGTCTTCTGAATGGTTTTTTAATTTTTTCCATATTTAGAGTGAACTTTGAAAGAGCCTTTTAAAATGGTGTTTAATTAATTCCATTGACAACTAATCGATATTTATTCAATTTATGAAATTAAATTAATTTTGCTCAGTGAACCTTACATACTGTTTCTGATATATAGTTACAACAGCCAAGTAAAATAAATATTAATATAGTCAACAGAAGTAACTTTCAATATTTCCAATATTCAGTAGAACAGCAGTATGTGGAGTCAAAAGTAAAAGGTTTATGTATGGTGACAGATGAAAAATATAAAAAATTTAAATATATGACAAAAATTATTTTATGATAATATAGAAATGACTATTTAAACTGAAAGATAAAAATATATTCTTTAATATTAAGTAAATGCTTACATAAAAATATACATTATAAAATCCTAAGCTTAAAATTTTATATAAACTATTAATTGTTATTTTTTTATGTATATAACCATTTAATCAATTTAAAAAAAAAAAAAAAAAAAAAGATTTTTAAAGTGGACTAGAATTTTTCACTATTTATGGAAAAAAAGTTTCATTTCTGGTCAAATACAAAAGATACATATAACAAATAAGATGGTGTATATATATATATATATATTTAAAATAATGATTTTAAAACTATATTATCTTTTACTGCAACTGCCCATCAAAATAATTTTGTTAGTCTGTATCATAATATACATTAAATGTTTTATATACAAAATAATACATAGTAAAATGCCATGCATAAAAATACCAGGAAGAAAGAAAATGCTTTAAAACAGAGAGATGCACACACAGAAAGTCCGTAAAATTCTCTGCAAGTTAACTACATCTATTCATCTAAATGGTGAGATAGCCTCAATTATAAACAAAACATATAAAATTCATTATTATAACTAAAAAATGAGAAATAAAATAAATTTTGTGAATCTAAATATAAATATTTAAGAGTTAAATAATCTCAAAGATTGTTCCTAATGCTATGAAACACAAGTCATTATCTCAAAGTAAATTTAACTCAAATGAAATTTATCATTTATTTATGACTATGCACCATATTGAGAAGCATTACAAATAAAATAGGATGCCATATTTTATTTATTAATAAATAGGAAGAAACATTTATCTGACTATTGAAAGCATTAAATCATTTTGAAATTTTTAAAAGTAATTAGGTAAGCAATCAATTTAAAAATTGAAATTTTAATGGATATTATTTAGTATTTGTGAATAAGCATTAAACTTAAGAAAGAATTTAAGAAAACATGCACATGATTAAAAAAAAAATCTGTCTTGCACTCTGATTTTTTATGTAAATCAATTTTTAAAAGAAAACTCGTGAAAGAAATATAAATTCCAGTTCTTTTACATTATTTATATAAAAGGACTTCATATTTTCTTTATGTATGTTATATACATAGATATAAGCAAGTTTCATATTATATTTATTTTAAGGTTGTACTGTTTTATAATTGTCAATAAAAATAAAGCATTAAAGTTTCTTCCAAGAATTGAATTACAGATTTCCTCATAATTAACAAGAGTGTGTAAAACATTAACAAGTTTTATAGATAATAAAATATGTACATTAATTGCTTACTTATGAATAGATATATAGGCAGCTGTACTGACACAACCTTGTGATAAAGCTTCAAAAATTACAGATGCATCTAAACGTGTCATATTAGAGCCTCCATATTTTTCTGAAGTATAAATAGCACCAAAACCCAAAGCTGCAGCTTTACGTAATGTCTCTACAGGAAATATTTCCTAAAAAAGTACAGCAATACAATAAACATAATAATTCAGATTTTCAAATTAATTCTACCAATTTCCAGAAATTTTCATTAAGAAAAAAATTAAATCCATAATCTCTCAACTTTCAAACAATCAATCAATTTTAATCTTGTAATAAGGAACTGTGTGATAAATAAGACTACTTTCACTAAAAATTAAAAATAGAAAACTTTACACATTAAAAACAATTATAAACAAACATAAAAAAGCAACTTTAAACTACATGGGTTTCTTTTTAAAAAATCTTGTTTTTGAATAAATACAGAAACTGATGAAACAATGAAAATTAACAATAAGAACTGCAAAAAGATCACATAAAAAAGAACACAATTACTATCAATGGAACAAACTATAATTTTGAATTCTTCTCATTTAATATCCTTGACTATTTCTAAAAAAGTAATAAAATAATTTTTTTCTTCACATGAATTTTTAATATAGAATATCACATCCCCTTGCTGATTGTATATCAGCAAAGTATTTTTAATTTTTCTCTGAGTACTATTTATTGTATTAATGTGGTATTCATAACAGGATCAATAAAAAGAAGGTCATGATTAACAGTTTATGATGATAATGCATAGCAAGATCATAAATCGATGATCTATCATCTATGATGACATGATCATAAATCTTTTCCTAAATAATTGAAGGCACTTCATAAATCTGAATGAATAGTTGTTTTCGCCATTGCATTGTCGATCCGGCTAAACTTAGCAACAAAAAATGACAGAAGCATAGGGATCCCTCAATTTTCATTTAACCTCTTAAGAAAATTTAATATCTAATTTAATTTTTTAAAAAAGATATTCATTATAATTGGGTGGATATCACATTAATTTTATCATACGTATTAACATCGTTTCGTTATAACACTCATCATTTAGCGGTTTAAATGAAAAAGAAAAAAATCAACTACTATGTAGAAGTAAAGATACTTTGCATCACAGTGAGTGTCCTAAATAATTACACAAGTTGTAAAAGAGATACCTTTTCATCCCATTCAGCCATCATAGGACGCAGTTCTTTCATAGCGAATTCTTGAGCAATTTTTTGAACTTGCAACTGCTCATCAGAAAGTCCTAAAGCAGCTGAAATGTAAAAAAAAAAAAAAAAATTCTTCATATAAGCTAACTTCCGCTTCCAACTTTAGCTTCATATAGGTTAAATTTCTTCTAATAATTTTTGATTAAGAAATGCTAATACTTACGATCCAGAAAGGATGCTACATTTCTCTTTAATTGAGGAAAACGTGAAATATTAAATTTCAAAACTCGTTTAGCAATAATCGAAGCAAGCATGATTGGTATTTATTAAGATGATTAGGAACGCAGGAAATAAAACGACATTTGCTTGATTTATAAAGTTAGCCAATAAAATTCATGAATATACCTATACACCAATTCTAAGTGTAGTAAACAAATGATATTTTCATATATTTGTCGTCATTTAGTGCAGCCGCCACAATTATCGGATACAGTTAACTTGTTAGTTTCGATTTCAGGCACGGCAGAATAACAAATAAATTCGGAAGGAGCACTAATTTTAAATTGAATAGAAATCCATGCAAACTATCTAAATTTTGATTTTAAAAGTGTTTCTCAAACAAGATAATTATTTGTGATGAGTACTCTTCAAAAAAGGTTTTTATATCTTGAGGAAAATCAAGGTACAATTTAACACATTATTAAGAGTCATTGTGAACTGCTGTATTACAACAAGGACAAGTGTTTGCCTTCCATATCCATATGCAGCTTTTTAAAAGTTTTGTCTTCAATGAACGAGTTTTTATAAAATTGACTAGATTCACTGCACATTCTAACACCTTATTAAGTACAAGACCCAGATGCTTTGACATAAGTGTTTCTTGTGAATAACGCAATGAGTCCACAATACATCCAGGGGTTTGGTTTTCGAATAAGTTCATTTAATCCTCTATAGAGAGAAGAGGTGCAGCCGTACAGAATTATACCTAAGTTGTACACAACGTAGCACTAATGAAAATTTGGATAAATTTGAGAAAAGCTAAGCAGCTAAAATTCGCAAAAAGATATTTGTTTGAATCGAACTCACAGCAAACAAGTTTATTAAATATCTACGGTGATCACAAGACAATTGCCGATCTATAAGCTGTATCTTTAGACTGGCAATGGTCCACTCCATCTGCAATGGATAACAATCCACTGCGTCTTTTGACTATTGGGAATTAATCGTATTCTTAACTGTCTTAGACAGTTTTCTCAAACTCTAGGATGGTCAACAGTCAGAGATTTTACAAGTTCCATGCAAATCTGAGGGCAATCAAAGTATTGATTATGTGATCTAAAATAGGATCAATTTTAAGATCCCCTTGATGTATTTTCTTCTTACAAACTATGGTGCATCCGCATTCCAGGTGAGACTTTTATTTTGGAATATTTGTTACCTCTTAAAGTTGGGGATGGAGAAAAAACTCATACGGGTCATTCGTAGAGGAGGATATACCTTAAATTAGATTTGTAGAACTGAGCAGAGCCTTATATATGATTTCGAGCCTGTTCTTGCGAAAAATCATGCTGTTTAGCTTAAGGACAATACCAGTTGCATTTACAATTACTTTGGTGAGGTGGGACTTAAACATCCATTTTGGTTTAGAAATAACACTGGATATTTGTATTCGAATACTCATGAGATTGGGATGCAAAAAAAAAATGGTGACATCTCCTAAAAAGAAAAATATTACATTTTCGAGTAAGCAGTAAAACTACAGTTTTTGATGCGTTAAGTTTTATTCTCTAAGTGTTTAGTCATTTTTTAATTCGATGAACGTACTTTTGTAATTGTGCCCCAACTAGTTTTGGTGAATTGTATATAATTAACACTGAGTCGTCAGTGTATGATGAGATTTGACATTTAGAGTGCCGATAATGATGATATTGATGTTTTATTAGAGCCCACTATTACCGTCAGGAGCCTCATCTTTGGTAATATCGATACATTAAGAATTAAAACAATTCAAAACCATAAATTCAACAATTAAAAACGAGGAATCAGTAAAAATTGAATTAGAATTGCTAAACGAGCATCATGAAAGTGGGAAGGAAGGGGTTTGTGTGTGTGGGGGGCTGCATTTTGCTGGAAAATGCTTTAATGTTGCTAATATAACATTTTACAATGAAGGAGCTAGTGGCGCTACGCGGCCAAGGATCTCCGTAATAATCTACAATAAGAGTGTTGCTAATATTTAAAGCAATTTTCCTTAAGGCAAGCTCTGCACAAACGTTATTCACTTTACATTTATTCCCCAGGAGGCGCGTGTAACTTGAAGATAAGCCACGGACGCGGAGTAACAATGCCCCCGCAACTCTCGACAATCATATTAGACCGTGACCTACGGTTTAAAGTGGATCCCAAACCACTACAAACATCCATGGCACCGCCGGGACTCGAACCCGAAGCCTGTGGTACCGAGCGCCAGAGCGCTAGCCACTCGGCCATTCAGGTTCCCTTGTTGATAACTAAAACAAGATATAATGAGTTTTTTTTTTTACATAGAATGGTAGTATCATCGACACAAATTACGGTGAGAATGTTGAATTTAGTTGGAATGTCCGAAATGTAGGTCGAGAAGAATAATGGTTATATTTTACTGTCCTCAGACGTTCCTGCTTTACTATTTTTTAGAAGAAAATTCTTCGTTAATCCTGACGGTGAATGATCTATCTAAGACATAGAAAAGGGTGAATTTGGTGATCAACAGAGAAAAATTTATGTTAATAAACTTTGAAATGAGTCCTTCAAGCCACAAACGGTCAAATGCCCTTTCAATGTCCAGGAAAATAGCTGGCCAGTTTATTCACCCTTTTGAAATCCAGAAGTGATGAATTCCACTATTCTGAGTAGTTGATGGTTGAAAAGCTTTTCGATATCCGAATTCTCTTTACAGATGACATTGAGGGATTGCTCAAAATGGTTAAATCGATTGAGTATAATTGATTCAGCAATTTTGCTTAGTGATGAAAGTAGAGATAGTAGTCAATAGTTTTCCGGTTCGAAAATCTTTTCCAGTGTTGAGATTTGGGATAACAGCTGCAGTCTTCCAGGACGAGAGAAAATGTTTGAGCTCAAGAACATTAATATTAGTTAAAAGGTTGAGTTTAATAATAGTAATAGGTGGAAGGTCTTTCAATATTTTATTAGTAACTTAATATAGACCTGAGGTTTTCCTGATTTTTGCATTTTTTAATATTTTAATACCTGAGGGGGGATGCAGATTGGATGTTTTCCTCATGATAGTTTTGATAGAATGTATTGATGGTGTTATTAAAAAAAATTTTCTATCAACAAATTTTCCAAAAATTTTCTTAAACTCGTGATCCGAGTTTAAGTCGGGTAATTCAGAAATATCAAAAGGTAACAAATTTTGGATAAAACAAGGTCTGCCGTAAACACAGGTGTTGAAACCGAAGCTTTTCAGGGTAGTAAGAGAGATGACATCGAGTTTTTGTTTCGTTTGTAAAGTTAAAGAGCTGAATTCTTCTTGATTGGCAGTCGAAGCACAATGGTAGCACAATTCTTAACTTTGGGGTGAGCAGTGAAGTCACAACACATGAGAATATTATAAACTAGTTGCATAATTATTTCAGGGTCTAATGTGAAGAGTTGAGAATAGGAAAAATTGGAATATAAATAGATTTAGTGATAACTGAATCCATTTTTGAAGATTTAAAGATATTATAGTTGCTTTAGTATGTTGTAACTGTGATGTAGGAATATGTTGGTAAGGAAGATAATTTCTTATGACTATAGCTGATGCTCCTGACGCATTAACGTAGAGTGGATTGATTATCATTGTTAAAATTGGATAAGTAAAGATCCTCTTTATGCTGGAGATGCGATTTATGAAGTCTTATAACTCGATTTTACAATTTTAATTTCTGTTGGCATTCCAGGATACAATGTTAAGATTACTCATTATAGATGATTAACGATATCAGAAAGCTCTTTGATAAGAAGTGCAAGTTTATCTAATGTATTAGATGCATTTTTATTCTTAGGCAGAATTTCTAGTAATTTAGGAAAAGTATTCATGATTTCGGTGAGTTTTTTTTAGAAGAGTAATAGGAGTAAGAAGATCTATTAAACTAAGCAAGTTTTTGTATTTGACTAAGTTGGTAGGTTGAACATGGGTTTCCGAGTTCGGGGTGTTGATCGGAACTGAGAAAAGGTTTTAGAGGGAGTAATATAGCTCTTAAAAGAAGATGCATTGTTTAATTTAAATGGTCTGTTCTCTCAGTTGTGTTTTTGGAACGTTGGACAATTTTTCCCAGAGGCTACATAGCCTCCATAATTAATATAGATGAGTTCAAGGATCTTTTCTTTGATTGAACATTCGCCAGTGCTATGATTTCGGCCGCATTTTAAAGTATCTAGCTAGCCTGTTACCATTAGTACGGGAGTGATGGAAAAATTAAATTTAAAACATAGAATTGTAATGCTTTTCCTAGTGAAATTTTCAACGGAGATACTTAAGCAGAACATCTTATTTATTTTATAAATGCCTTCCACATTTTTTGTTCTTAATTTGGAGGAGGTCTTTTGTTTTATTCCTGCAAAGTTGAGCCACTGTAATTACTTGGAATTTTTTCTTTAATAAGCTAAGCTTTAACTGCGCTCTTATCTGTGTTCACTAAACCCTTTAACCCTTAATAACATCTTTAAGTCAAACGGTAATTTTTATGACATTTAGAGTGTCTTGGAATATTATTCACCGTCTTATATCAACCTGGTAGTTATCAGAGTTCAAGGCCGTAAGATGGAGTACATGAGCATTTCACTATGGTCCTACGGTAGCTCTGTTGATGAGTGCTCGTTCCTCATTTCCGTTTGCGTGGGCACAAACAAGGAATGCTGATTTGATTCCGCAGGCTTATGGACCAAAGCCATTATAAAAACTTTATGAAAGGCTTTGGTTTTTTGTCCAAAAATCAAATCCCTTCAAAATCGACTACAAATCCATTACTCTACAGATTCACATGTCCGACGACCCAGGAACATACGTTTTCACACATGTAATCAATTTTTCTTCCTTCATGTAACTTCATGATCAATGACCCAGACGTCATTCTACCAAAACAAGTTTCACCCTCTCCCCTTACACGCTGTTTTTCTTTCTCTGTTTCTGAACGATACACATTACCTTCGGCAGCTACCCTCTTCTAAAAACTTCTCTATGATTCTCTTATATACTGATTCCCTTCCTATGTTAATTCCATTCTATTCAACTCTACTCTTACTTCTGGACAATTCAATAATTTTAATGAACACCAAAAACTGTTACTCTACAGGAGATGGGGGCCCTTTTGGTTCCGTTGAGGTCCAAAAATTAAATCCTGCAACATAAACACGGCACGCATCAAAATTATTCACAATAGAGTCATTACTCCTTATAGAAATAAGATCACTTGTCCATCCAATTATATTTTCATAACGACTCCAAATATGTAGATCAATTTACATGCATCTCATTTCAATCAATCCATTATCAATGAATTTTTTTATGTAAATGACAGCAATTATGATAGATATAATAATTTTCTTTCTTTCAAAGAGATAAAAGCTATCATATGTAAAATACTCTAGGTACCTCCAAGTATTTTTAGAATCCGAACAAAATTTATTAATTTATTATTATTATTTCAATTATAATCTTTATTAGTTACTAAATATATTTAATAGCATCTGCTCACGGGTATTAACGTGAAAAAGGGTTCACAGCTCAGATAATTCACATTCCATCAAGGACGCTTTTAAATCAGATCATATCGCCAAGTTGCTTTAACTTCTGTGTTAAGAAAATTAGGATCGGTATTGAACTGGATGGTTACCGAAAGAAGAAATCCAGGATTGTAATTGTTTAATGCACAGGCCGGAACTCTTTTGTTATAAATGCAACTTCGGTATTGAAGAGGTAGAAAGTTTAAGGATATTGGAGCTTTGGAGCTTAGAAAATTGTGTTGTAATGAACGTTTCTTCTAGAAGAAATCCCTGGAGGATTTGGCTAAGTCACCTGCAACCAAACTCTCATGGTTGGCGATGCCCAGGTTGCAAGACCACATGAAATCAATTGTCGCAAAAAAAAAAAAAAAAAGAAAGAATGGAAAATAAAATAAAACCTAAAAGAGTGAAAATAAAATTAAAAATATGATTTATTTTAATGATCATGAATAATTTTCATAAAATCTAGTGAGAACGTTGTACTTATAACAACATTTTTAAAGAATTGGATACTTGTATAGAAGGTGGAGAAATCTACGAATATTCCCCTTTTTAATTTATGGTAATTTTTATTAATTGTATATTTCCAAATGTTACAAATATATTTATTTAAATGTCAAAAAAGAGCCATTTACCCTATTAATATTCATTCATTTACTCTATTTATTGAGATGGCGAATAATTGAATGAGTAAACATAAGGTTATCATAAACTGATGCTGCTAGATGTCTTTGTGAGACGCGCAATTTGGTCAAGACTCTGGGATTAGTTTAAATACGAAAATTCAGTTTCAAGGAATCGGTACCACATTGCAACTACCTGCGAAGGTCGTTTTTTAGCTGTCTCGACCGGAAGGACTGTGTCACGAATAATTTTGGGTCATTTTCCGCAATAGATTCGAGAACACCTATTAATATGGTTTAAAGACTCCTTCACAATCAAGAATTTTATGCAAGACGGCCCCTTCTGTGTGCCCTTAACAAATGACACAGATATGCCCATTTATGTTGGGCTATAGGTCAGTTACCAGTAACCAACCAGTAGTGGGTTTTAGTACTCCTCTAGTATACTGAGTCTAGGTTTATTCTAAAGAGTGATTCAGGTCGTCTACTGATCTGAAGAGATAGTAAGGCATCAGATGTTTCCAATAACATTGTTAAATGATAATTATATAGGAGGGGGATCAGGGTTTGGGCTGGATCTTTCTCTAGGGGGTCATACTGACCTCCATGTGCTACACGGAAGAATTGTAATTGGTGTGAAATATCCGAACGAAATGCTTGATCTATATGTCGGATAATAGCTGATGCTGTTAGTAATGAATTCCTCTTAATGAATGTAATGACCAACCTCACCAAACTAGACTTGTTGAGAAATATTTTGTTGATCAAGGTTAGAAGCGAATGGAAGGAAGAACTGATCTCTGGACTTTAATCCCATAGAGCAACATTAGGACTACCTTGGCAGATAGGTGGATGCTTTAAGTTGTTCTCTGAGGCTGTTAAATGAGCTGGGATACAGGTATACACTTCAGATATCCGATAATTCAATTGGCAGCATGAAAAGTCAAAAGCCTCCAATACATTACAGCTACGTGTTATTAAATTCATGTTTTTTGTGTTCCTTTATTTGCAAATTAGAAGCCGTGAAATGTTAATCTTTCTAAATACAAGGTCTTATTTACCACCGGATCGACTAGGGGTAGTTCTCCGTAGTCTCGAGCTTAGAAGACACTCGAGAGAGGTGAAAAATTGTATCGATTTTTTATGTTAGCGATATTATTTTAAAAGTTGCAAAATTAAATTTCGCTAACGATATTTATAGTTTCACTTTTCAAGTCAAGAAATTATTTATTTAATTAGAAATAAAGTTTACATTTAATTAAATAAAAAATGGTACTTGTGAATGCATCGATAACTAATCAGAATTTGTGAACCCTGCTACTAGATGGCACCACTATACAGACAAGCTTCTATGTAAAGCCATTTGGGTAAAGCTAGACTAAACCTTAGCAGACAAAAGTACTCTCAGAGTAGCCTGCAATCAGATTGCAGTATTTCAATGACTACTTTGGAAGTAAAATAAGACTGTTTCATTTGACGATATTCATGCATTAAAACATATGTAGTCTTTTGCTTATTCACTGATAGAAAAATAGTCATATGCTCCTGAAGCCTTAAGATACTGTTCGTAGCTCATTTGCTTTTTTTTAATATATTATTGTGTATTTTATTTATTTATTTTTTATTTTACAATGAATTCATTTGAACAACAAATAGTTGTGGACTACCTGATAAACGTGCAGATTTATTATATTTAAATAATCTTTTATAACAATGGTTCAGCAATTTATCGGAATGATATTCCATTCCAGCACTCATAAATAAATGAAAAAAATAAATACACTCATGTCCATAAATTAAGGATAATGAAGTTCAGGCAAAGAAAGAGACAGAAGCAAAACAAATTTGACTTATTTGTAAAGTCTATTTATTAAACAAAGGGTAAAGAGCAAAAAAGATGCTATATGTTTGACACAATTAATAAAATTGCGATTTTTACTCCCTGGAGCAAATTTCAAAAAAGAACCTATTTACAAAAAACAGTATAACATGGTTAGTATGATGGTTAATATGGAGTATGTCTCCCGGACGATGCAATACAGACCTTACAACGCCTAGGCATGCTGAGTATCAAATTATCCATCTGATCTTGGGGAATATTACACCATTCATCAAGCAATGCCCTCCGAAGTTCCGGTTGACAGGTGGGAGGGGTTGACGGGCTGCAATTCGTCGGCCAAGCATATCCCACACATGCTCTATTGGATTCAAGTCCGGTGAGTGTGCTGACCAATCCTTACGGGTGATATCCTCCAATTGAAGGCATTCGTCTACAATGTTTGCACGGTGAGGACGGGCGTTGTCATCCATAAACAGAAATTCAGCACCCATGGCGCCCCGAAACAAACGTACATGTTGTTCCAGAATGACATCCAGATAGATGTGGCCTGACATCGTTATACTCTGAACATGCAGGTCAGTTCTGGAACCAAGAATAATTCCTCCCCAAACGAGCCATCCTGCACCACCGTAACGGTGTCGTTCAATGGTGTTCTCTTGGTGGTAACGGGTACCTGGCGCTCTCCATATGAAAGTCCGGCGAGAATCAGACTGCAAACTAAGCCTGGACTCGTCGGAAAACATCACACAAGACCACTGTTGCGGTGTCCCCATGCATGCTCTCTACTCCAGGTTAATCGCAGGCGACAGTGAGTTGCGGTAAGTGGAACACACCTGACAGGCTTACGATCATATAAACCAATGTGCCCTAAGCGTCTGTACGCGGTCTGCCTTGAAACTGTCGTACCGGTAGCTGAAGAGAGCTGACGAGACAGGTCTGATGCTGTGCTCCGTCTGTTTCTTTTGGCAGTAACTGCTAAATACCAGTCCTCATTCGGCGTTGTAACTCGGGGGCGACCTGTGCTGTAACATCTACTCACATTACCATCATCTTGGAATCGTTGCCAAAGCCTGGAGATGACACTCTGCTCGATTCCAAGTTCCTCGGATACTTCCAGCTGGGTACGTCCACATTCCAGTCGTCCGATAATTCTACCACGTAAAAAATCATCCAAATGCTTCCTTTGTGCCATAACTATGCGGTTATTGCACTGAAAGGCTTTTTAAAGCGCTTGTGAACAATTTTACTTCTTTGCCACCATTCCTTATATACCCCTCTCTTACACTCGTCATTGTGACGTACTATCCGCGCCATCTGGTGGTTTCCTGTAATTTGCATATTCTTCTTCAAGATGTGTGTGATAATTCTACAGGTGAAATTTTTATTTTAGAGTTTAATTTCTGTGTGATTCTGAATTATCCTTAATTTATGGACATGAGTGTAAATTGTTCAAAATCTGAAGTGCGCATAAGCTGCAGCAAAGAAACTTAAAATCATTAGACAAACACATGTATAAAAGGGTGAACGACTAAATTTGCATCGGTAGATCAGATATATATATACACACAAAATGTACAGTAATAAGTTGTCTAGAAAATCACTAAAACCAAATCGAATTTGTATAACCACAGTGAAATTAGTTATAATATCCTTAGGATATCTTTATCAATCATATCTTTATCATATATTTATAAACAATAACATTTGAAATGCTTCTCATGCTTGCAAGTTTTTCTAAGAGCCTTGAAAATGAGCATCTGCCATCAGATTCCAAAGATATTTTCAAAGTTGTTATGATTAGAAAATGTAATAAATCTTTCAATAAAAAGATATGAATTAGAAACAAAACCACCTTGCGTAGCAATATATATATATTCCCGATGGCGCAGGAAAGTTGTAGAATAGTTTCAAAAACATGCTCACAAAATTTTAGATTACTCAAATAAATAACTTTCTATTTTATCTTTCTATTGCTCAAATGAATAACTTTCTATTTTGTGTTCTAAATATGCGAAATTAACTGAAAATTATGCAAATTTTCACTTTTCAGCGGGTTTTTTCTTCCTTCGTGTGGAAAAGATGGAATAACATAAAAAATAAATAAATAAATAAATAAAATAAATAAATAAGCGTAAAATTTTAAAGTATTCAATAAATATCTTCTGGTTAGAATTTTATATCTTAAATTGAGAATTAATTGACACTAAAATGTACAATAGAATACATGTGTTTATATTTTTTATCAAGTAGATATTAAAGATGTGAATTGTTGCCGTTATAAAAGGCCCATTTGATAAATCTTATAATCGATGGCCATTTGACTGCAATAAGATCAATTTATAACTTAAAAGAAATGGTACAAGTTTTGCATCGCATTAATTTTTCAATAATATATAAATGATTCTCATCATCATAGTTTTAATTTTAACTAGTCAGTTTCGCTATCATTACAATAAAAATGAACTAAATAAAATTACTTATGCTTCAAATACGACTGAAGCGAAATTGCGAACATTTAAAAGCAGTTCATGCATATTTTTGGCCATTTTTTTTAGCATTCTTTTTACTAATTTCCCCCCTCATTCATTTAACTAACGTGTATACTTAATTTCTACAAATGTTACACATGTTTTACAGAAACTGAACAAACATTTTTATTCCTAAAATTTAATTTTTTTTTTTTTTTAATAATTTTCATGGACATTTTGTTTTACATTCTTACAAAAAACGCAATATATTTAACCTTTTCCCTACACCTCGAATACTACTGTGCCCAAAAAGTAAAGTAATTTTTTTTTTTTTCAAAAACTCTTTATTTATTCTTCCAAATTTATTTCATCGTGTTCAAAGTAATCCCTTCCGGACACAATGCACTTATGCCAACTTTTATTCCAATCTTCAATGCATGCTAAAAAGTCATCGGCAGGGATGGCCTTCAAAGCGCGCGGCTAGTCACGTTGAATCTTTTCAATCGACTCAAAACGGCGTCCCCGGAGTGGTCTTTAGAGTTTATGGAATAGCCAGAAGTCGCACGGCGTAAATACGGTGGTTGTGGAACGATATGGGTTTCATTTCTGACGAAAACGTCACGAAGAATCAATGCAGTGTGAGCTGGCGCATTCAGTGTTTTCGGTACCTATTGAGATTTGATGCGTTTGAGGCCCAAAATGGAATGGACCGATTCTTTTGAAATTCCAACATCCTCAGCAATGTCTGTAATTGCAAATCGACGGTTTGCAAGCATCAAATCTTTAATTTTCTGGACGTGAGCTTCGTCGGTTGAGGTTGACGGTCGACCAGATGGCTCTTCGTCTTCAACGCGTTCTCTGTCTTCTTTGAACTTTTTATACCACTTCTAAACATTTCTTTGCGACGTAGGAATGCTCATCGAATGCCTTCTGCAACATTCTATACGTTTCCGCAAACTAAATTTAATGCACGTTCTTTGCTTAATTAATTCACACAGTTCAAAAATCGGCGGAATCAGTTTTAGCGGTCAGACAAACTCACAAAGCCAAGCGTAACTCAAACACTAATGAATATGTTGACGTCCAATTTCAAGCAGATGTCAAAGACAGTGCCAGCAACCTAAAAAAAGAAAAAAAAATTGAAATTCCATAAGCCCCGGGAATTTTAAATTGAAAATTGGTCTTACTTTTTGGACACAATTTTATAAAATTATTCCTATGTCTTTAATATTTATTTTTATATACAACACACTTAATCTTCGAAGTGATTTTTAATAAAAAAGTGTTACTGTGAACCATTTTAGAATCTATATTCTTAAGTAAGGATTAAAGAACACAACTTATATTGTTTTACCGGTGTCTGAGCCTCCCCCTTCAAGAAAGATGTACACGAATAGGCAGTCATTTAATATTTATTTTATTTTTGCAATTGAAAACTGAGAAACTGTTATTCCAGCTGCTCCCATTATTCTCAGACAGTTTGTAATAAAATTTGGAGTCGGAAACAATAACATGGTTATTTGTATATGACATCTTGTTTGCATCCGAGAGATACGTTAGCAGTTTCTGGTAAGTTCAGAATTAGGTGTATTTGTAAATTCATTTAGACGTATGTAGGTATTATTGTACCAGTTCTCAAAAATATTTCTAAATGTAAATGCAATAATTACTCATTTAAATGGAACAATAATTACTCATGTAAATGTAACAATAATTACTCATGTAAATGCAACAATTACTCATTTTTGTAAAATATTACGAATAGTTGAAACATATTCTAGCTGATGAGAAAATGTGCAGAATATAAAAAAACGCAGTTTTAAATTGTATAAATGAGCATCCAGAACTGCCTGGGTAAGAATGAAATTGATGTTAAATGTAGTTCACATTTTTAGTATCTTATCTTGAAGAACAACTCATCTTCTTATTTCTATTTAAACCAATTATATTAGCAACTTTTAAAAAAAAAATTTATTAACCGTTTTAAGACTTAATAATATTTTTTAAATGCTTTTCCAACTTTTCTGCATTTGCTAGAAGGAAAAAAACATGATTTCAAAAACATTAAAAAGTGAAAATTTACATATTTAGTTCCCAAAGTGAAACCGGAAAATATTTATTGATTATTCAGAAATTTTATACGCTAGTTTTTCCACGTTTTCGAGCTAGTAGGAAGAAAAATCTGAAACTAAAAAGTCATTGAAATTAAAAGTTTACACAATTTTCAATTGATTTTCATATTTAGAACCCAAAGTGGAATTGAAGTTATTTATTGATTGATCTGAAACTATGTTTCTGAACCATTCCGCAACTTTTCACACTAGGGGGAAAAAGAATGTCGTAAAAAAAAATTTTTTTTTCCCAAAAACCAAACCAGAGTACCAAACTTTCTCGAAGTGAAACCTAAATAAAAAAAAATTGCCAACAGCCAGTGTCTAGTTCAGGGTATTATAGATAGTATATGTCTAGTATATTATATTGTTCTTTTGTATTTATAACTCGTTATAGACAACGAATAAATAAATGTTAAAAATAGGTCTTTTAATTTCATTCAGAAGATCCTTATTTTTTAAGGATAAATTTTATTCGGTTTGTTTCTATGTGTAGAAACATAAAAAAATAATAATCGATGATAAAATAGTTTTATGGTTTATTGAACTTTTGTGTGGCTTCACTTTTTACTGAAACTCTTAACTTTGTTTTTATCACATTAAAAATTATAAAAATAAAAATTTTGCTGATTTCGAATTATTCTAAGACTTTTTCAAGGTGTTAACTCCCTTCAAGTTCTGCATTAAGTTACAATACATATTGAATTTTAGTGTCATGTAAGGTTCTAGAGCAATTGCAACAGAAATTGTTGAAATAAGAAGGATTGAGAAGAAATATGTGCAGTTTTCTTGCTTAATTCTATTGCTGCATGTGTTGGGATGTGCATAAACATTTGAACGTTTTAGAAGAACAAATTTGCAAAAATGCCAACAGCAAACAGGAAAGGAATTTTACGATAGTAAAAATTCAGAATTGTAAGCAAAGTTTTTTTTTTATTATTTGAGAAATTTTAGAAAATTTCGTGTTAGCTGCCTGCTAAGTTATTTGAAGAAACTGGCCCAGGGAGAATTATAAGAATTTATATGAAAAACTCTACTACCAAAAATAATAAATAAATAAAATAAGCTCTTCCCCACAAAAACTTTACTAGATTGTACAAAAATTCGATTTTTAATAATTCAAATTTTCAGTCAAGCTTTTTCTTGATTCTGTTTTCCAGAGGAGATTGAATAAAACTTGAATGTCAGTGTTTAACACACTTCTACTCTGATTCAAAGAAATTAATGTGATAGAAAGGGAAAGAAAGATTTAAAAACGTTTAATGTGATAAAAAATTAAAGAAAAAAACAAATTAAATAAAAAGAGAAGATTAAAATAAGAAAATTTGAAGTGACAAAAGAAAAATAAATTTGGAATAAAAGGGCTAAAACTTTGAGATAAAAGTAATATTGAGATTGTCAACATATTAAAATTCAGAAGCATTCTTGATAAACGGAAACCTTACATTCTAAGAACCAATTGGTAGCTTGCTTGTATCTATATAAGTATTTGTAAGAATGATAGGGTAGCAATGCTTTAAAGATGTATTAAATATTTTTAATAACAATTTCATAAAAATATCATTTTCCGTATAACTTGGTTTCAAACCTCAAACTTTATGACAGCACAATAAAGGTGAAATATTACAATAGCCCCCTCCCCCCCAAAAAAAATAGTAATCCCGTAAGCCCCTAACCATTTAAATGTTATTTGAAGGTCCAAACAAGTTAATGTGAGAAAAAAAAAGCTACAAATTTTATTAAACACGTTAGTAAAAATCCAGTTAGCTATCTATTAATATTTCATCATCCAAATTAATTCTATATGATATAAAATAATATTATTAAATAAATAAATATATATATATATATATATGAGATATAACCGCGGGGCCTGATGGCCGAATGGCTAGCGCTCTGGCTTTCTGTACCACAGGTATCGGGTTCAAATCCCGGCTTTGCCCATGGATGTTGCAGTGGTTCGGGATCCATTTTTAAACCGTAGGTCCCGGCCCTACTAGGGATCGCAGAGCGCTGCGGGGGTCATCGTTACCCGCGTCCGTGGCTTACCATCAAGTTACACGCGCCCCCTGGGTAATGCAAAGTGAGTAACATCGGTGCAACCCTTATGGCGAAGATCACGGTCTATTCTGCCAGCTGCATTAGAAAAAAAAAAAGGAATGATATAGCCGTGAGCTTAATCCTGATCACAATCCGTTAAATTTTGTTAATTTTGATCTTTTTAATTTTGTTTATGAAATTCTACGCAACTATCAAATCACTAAAACATACTGGGCTAATTTTATTAATTTGTTGGAAAATTCGGTTAACTTGCCTATCCCTCCTATCTTAACTAACTACGGTTCAAATAATGAAATTAATAATTTTACTGATTATATCATAATACCTATCATAATTCTTCAAAACAACCCTAATGTATAATGGATTCATCCTAATTTTAAAAAGCTTATTAAAATCCTTAACACAGCAAAAGCGCTGGTAACCTACTAAAAATCTTAACGTTAAAATTATTCTTAATCACATTACCAAGAACATCAAAATAGCTTTAAAAAAACTATTCTGACAAAGTTTGGGAAGAAAAATTAATGGAACTTCAACCGGAAAATGGTTCTCTTTAGGGGTTCACTAAAGCTCTTAAAAATACTCATACTTAAGTTACTCACTTAAATAGTCCCACGGCCACGGCTAGCTCTGATAAAGATAAAGCTGAGGTCATCTCAAATGGGCTTGAAAAACAGATCAAATTAAATATTTCTAATAGCTCTTGGATAGACAACACTGTTAATTACACCATCCTGAATTTTCCTATAAGTTATCAGAACGATATTATCACTCCTACTATGCAGTAGGAAATTGATAAAAATAATAATAAATATTAAATTAAAAAAGCTAGTTTAGATGCTATAACGAATAAGATGATCAAACACTTTCTTCTGATTACTATTATATTTTTGTAATGTCATCAATAAAATAGTAGAAAAATATTTTACTTCTGCATGGAATCGGCAGCCGACATTCCTATTTTGAAACCTGGCAAAGATCCTTCCAACCTTGAAAATTATCGCACTATTTCTCTACTCCCTTCTCTAAGTAAATTTGCAAAATCTATTATTTACAATAAATTAAATTCTTTCGTCTCAGACAACAACATTCTATATCCTGAACAATTTGGTTTTCATAAAACACTATCCACTACTCATCAATTACTTCGTACTAAAGAATATATCACAGAAGGTTTTCAAAACAGGCAATGCACTGGAGAAATTTTCCTTGATATTCAGGAAGCTTTCGATAGAGTTTGATAAACTGCTTAATTTATAAACTTATTTTAAATTTACACCTTCACTTATCAAATTAATTCAAACTTACCTTTATGATAGAAAATTTACGATTCAAATCAATAAAATTCATTCGACTTTTAAATTTACGTCGACAGGTACTCCTCCTGGCAAAATCTTCCGTATCTCTTCTCAATTTTTATCTCAGATATTCCGACTAGTACTAAAGTTCGTAGTGCAACTTATTAGAATGTTACAGTTATTCTTTGTAAAAACAATATTACTAATTTTACTTACTATCACTCTTACTAATCATCTGAAAGCTTTTAATAACTGGTTCGACAAATGGAAAACTGCGTTGAATGCTGAAAAATCTGAGGAAATCTGAAAATCTCAGTCTATTCTATTCACTCTATAAAACTAAAAAAACCGCAAATTAAAATTAATGACAATATTATTCCTTGGAAAAATAAAAATATTTAGGCATTTAAATCGACATCTCACTGGAAAAAAAAAAAAAAACTTCGAACTCACTAAAATTAAATTTCGCATAACTATCAGAAAAATCTTTCAAAAAAATATTTAGGCATATTATTAGGCAAAAAAAAATATAGTTAGGCAAAAAATATTATTTAGGCATTAATAGAAATTCTAGCATGAAAAGAAATAATAAATTCTTTTATACACGGCTATTCCTGACCGAATAATAATTGATGTCTTTCCTGTCTAGTCATAAGTTGCTAAATCTAATTTAAATATCATCGAAACACTTCAAAATTTTACTCTCTGGCAAATTACTTCAACTAAATGGTTGATGAGAAATTCGAAAATCCAGCAAGCTATCAAAATTAGTCCTCTCAAAGTTTTCCTTAAATATGTTTCTGAAAAATTCATTGCCACTTTAGAAAACCCCAAAAACACAGCAATCCAGAAAATTAAAACATAGGAGCCTAATATTACTATTATTAAAAAAACCACTTGGAGTTTTAATTTAATCCTTTATTTTCTTTTTTTGTATTTTTTAATGCTTTCTTTTTGTTATTGTGTTTAAATTTTTATTTTATTAGTTAAATTTACTATTATTCTAGGCAATTACCCTTAAGTCAACTGCTTTGTAGTCATAGTTATACCATAGAGGAGACCCCTCATTTAAAATTATGAATTGCATAGTAAATTATGTAATGTCTCGCATCAATAATATATATATATTTATATGAAACAAATGCATATTTTAAGGGGTTTTTGTGTGTGCGACCACCAGTTTCCACTACTCAGTGCATCCCTGCTTTAAATCAATAATTGTTCGTCCAACTAAGAATCAGAAAATCTATTTTGAAATTTTGTTCGAAAAAAAATTATTTTTTTTTTTTTCTTTTTCATTTGGCTGAAAAATCGTCCTCTTCCTTGTTATACGGTCATTATTAGCCAACATTACTTTGCTACTATTTTGTCTTTCAGTGATCTATCAGCGGCTTTCATAATGCCAATTATTGTCCACTAATTATCCCATTTTTGAACACTGATTTTAATTATTCGGTTGGTAATTTTTTTTAATTCATACAATTTTTCAATTATTAGTACAATTATATAGTCCAATGATAATTCCTACATTGTAGAAAAGATTCTCACAAGTTGGCAGGTAAAGTTTTTGCTTGTTTCTACTGCTTCCTTTAAGCGACTTTTTTAAAAGCTTAATCTTATTTACGGAATACGATAACTGAATTTCAGTTAAATCAACTTTTGTTTATTCACTACTCTGGAGTACTCATGTAACTGATAAAAAAATTGTTGACACTTTTGTTAGCTCGCAGAGAACCCTTAATTTTGTTTAGTAAGAAAAGTACGCTTTTTTGTAATATTGCATTCAAGTGGTTTACTGCTAAATTATTTTCAATTTAGAAAATTAAGTTAATTAAAAAACGTTGAATCATTTAAATTAAATTAAAAATTTTATTTCATTTTTTTTTAAGTTTTTAATTTTGAGGTTTAAAAATTTCTGTAATAGCAAAATTAATTTTTTTTTAAAGTAAGGAATACTTTTTTACATTATGCTTCTTCTCTATGTATAAAGCATTTATTTGTGTGTTCAATTTCTCAAAAATTAGACGTTCGTGTTTTTTTTTTTTTTTTTCTCCTTTTGATTTTTTTATGCTTTATTTAATTCCTACATAAAATATGAAAAATGCATAAATAATTGATTAAGTCCTTTTTTTTATTACGTGAAAAATTCAATTTGATAATAAAATTGTAAAAAGATAAAAATGATTAATGTTTTCGAAAATTATTAATTCAAAAACTGTCTACATTCATTCATATTTCAATAATTTTTGTTAAGAAATGAGCACAATATAAATGTAAATAAAAAACCCTAAATTTTTAGAGATAATATACACTTGTAAAAAAGTTAAATTAAAAAAATAGATTTTTAGGCTATCAAATATTTATTTAATCATTTATTTGTGTTTTTATAAACTTTTAATTACGCTGCTTGTCAATGGCTAAATAACAATCGATTTATGCAAGACTGCATATCTTATAGCTTTGCAATCGTAAAATAAATAATTGTGTAGATCAGGGTCTCAAACTACGGCCCGCGGGCCAAATCCGGCCAGCCAGTGTCATCAAACCGGCCCGCGACAGCGGATAGATTATTGTTGCTGTAATAAGTTGGATAAAAAAATACAGAATGATAATAACTCGGTTTTATTTACTTGCTTGGTAAAGCTTAATGACAAGCATAATACGCAGAAAATTTAACTTAAGCATAACAACTAACTGGAAATTATAGATAATGGCAGAAAAATTAAAATGGTTTTGGCCCTTGGTACTTACTCGAGTAAACAGTATGACCCTAAGGCTGGAAAGTTTGGAGACCCCTTGTGTAGATCATAATAAGGCAATACTCCTTATTTGTATAAAAGGCTGTGTCCAGGAATTATTCATTCAAGTAAAGATTGAGGGATGAATCACATCGGTTTCGGAAAATAGGTCTGTAAATTTTCATTGTTTACGACTAATATTGACTGCAGAATGTCTTCTGATTAAAACAGATCGCTCGAGTACGAATGACTACGTGAAAGTATATTGATAGAAGGTCATTACAACCCAAAATAATTTATAAGAATCTCTAGTGCTGAAAAGAAACATAAATCTTAGTTGTAGTCAAATTGTAGCAGGCCAACAAACGGTATTGGCCCTCAAGTATCTGCTAGATCCCTTTATAGGTTATTAAATAGTGTTGAATTTATAGTAATTGGATTATACCATATGTGTAGAAAGATTGTACGATAAAATAATATCCACATCATAACAATTAATTAATAGAAATTAATATTTACAAATGAATGAAATTATACAAAAATAAATTATCGCAGCAATGAAGCGAGCTACAAGTTAACGTTTATTACACTGCATTAACAGATGAACTGATTAGAGAAGTATTATAATAGTAAGTTAAGTTTTTTTTTTATCTAATTATACAGTTGTTATTATGCATTAAAAACTTGACTTGGCCTGACTTGACTAGGTGATTTGAGATTTATACTTATGTGAGCTGCTTTATCTGAATTTATCCAAATGTTATGCAAATGAAAGAGACTATGTGATGATGAATGATAAATTATAATAAAACAATTTAAAAAAATTCAAAATTTGTTAATCCATGATAGTCTGTCAAATTTAATAGATCTCATGCTGAACTTTGAACATGATTTTTAATGAAATGTAGCAGTAAATGCTATTTCAGGCAATAAAAAGAAAAAAAACAAACAGAAATAAAATAAAAATTAGATGAATTGATAAAGCTATTGATCGACAAGATCACATTGGAAAGATGATTAGAAACTTTAAATAACACTTGTTACAAAAAGAAAACAGCAAAGAAGAAAACTGAAGTTCAAGATTTTTGTAAAGAATGACTTTTTGTAAAAATGAAGTATTGTTTTCCTCTTGTAACGTACATCCTCAGTCAGATCGAAAGTCCAAGAAAAAAATAGATCTTTCTATCCGAAAGCGCCCTGTAGCTTGTTCCTTTAGTCTTTATGTTTCATAGATTGGAACAAAAATTTGTTTCACGGTTTCTGGTATATTGTAGAATTGACACAAAGGAAATGTAGCAAGACCAAATTTATAAGTTTAGTGTTTGATGGGTATGTTTTTCTTGTGTGAAATCTAGAAAGTATTAAGTCTTCCTTTCGATTTGTAGGAAAAAGTCGATGACAAGATTTGAGGCTTCTTAAATGAATAAATTTTTGAACATATTTTCTGCTTACCCACTGATCTGTTACTGTTCGTAATATCTTCTGTTTTTGTTGAAATGTAAGGTCCCCTGGAGATATCTAATGAAAAAGGGTGGTATCTGTTGCTGATTTTGCTATTAAATCTACTATTTCATTTTCTGTAATGCCAATTTGCTTTGGACTTCAAATGAATTTAATTGTTAAAATGGATCCGTTAAAGATGGATTGAATTACTAGTATATTATACACTATTATTTTGCTTTTAACAGGCCGTTTTTAGCTTACAGTGCAGCAGGAAATAATCAACTAAAGGCTTGTCTGCTAGATGTCAGGATTTAAACACCATAAACGTTTGTCCGCTAGACATCTGGATTGAGACACCACCTCATTCCTCTGTCGAGTGAGGCAGCGAACGATATAATTTATTCAAATGTAACAAGCAAAGAGTCAAACTACATTTCTAGTTCTGGAGGATTTTGGAAAATAGCATTGTGCAAACTTAGCTTGCTTGATAGCTTTTGGAGCATGTGGATCTCGTATCCGAAAACAAGAAGGCTGATCAGACTTGGATTTAAATCCCGTTGATAAAGCTTTCCGTTGATTTTCAGGTGGGATTATCTTATATTCAAGGTTTATTCTGGCATGAGCAATTAATCTATTCATGTCCGTAGAGTTATTCAAAAATCCCTGCTTTAATCTATCGTTTGACACGTTGACTTATTTTATTCTTTATTTTGATGGTGGAGATTTCGTCAATTCTTTTTTAAGCTTCATATGGTCCTTGATATGGTGGTTGAAGGCTATTGAGAACTCTGCCAGTCCTAACAAAGATGTGCAGGCAAGTTTTCAAGTCCTTACAAATTATTGCTTTTTGTTTTGAATGGTTTGTAAATGGAATAGTTTTTAAATCATAATTTTTTTTTTTTTTTAAATTTTAAAAATTTAATTTTTTTGTTTAAGTTTTAACGATTTCAGAGTAGATTTGGTATTCGTATTTTCGCAGAAGTTAAAGGGTAACTGAATGTTTTCACCATAAAGAAGTTCAACTGGTGTAAAATGGAAATTGGTATGCCAAGTTGTGCGTAATACGAAATCCTTCTGATGTTGGCAAGGGACTGATAATGTACATATTTAATTAGCTGAAACTTTGCTTTACTATGCGATATTTACCGCAAGCCTTCGGGCAGGACGGATTAACTTGAAATCTTACTATGTGATATTGTTGATACAGGCTATTCATATTCATTGAAGTCTTGGACTTTTGGCATTTCATGCGGCATTTTGCCCACTTTCTCGATTTTTTTGGTTAGATGGACACACGAATTTGGAGGATACTGCTTCATGACTTGAACAGATGAACTGATTGACAGGATTCTATAATAACAAGTTTGGTAGCTTTTAGATTGCAGTCCACTGCAGAAAATAATCTATTGAAGACTTGTTCGTAACATATTAGGATTGAGGCACCATAGATTTAACAGAAGATTATTCTATGCATTCCACTGAATGTTTGCTATAATCGGAAAACATTATACTGGTATACTCGGCATATTCGATGAAATTAGTCATCAGCAGTGATACAGACTACGAATCTATATTCACTAGCAAAAGTGTCGGACAGCTGTTTTAGCGCTTATCCTTCTTTTTAGCTAGTCGTGATAATCCGACAGACGTTGTAAAAGAAAAAAATTATAATTGTAATACATATATTAAATCTGATTCCAAATTCATCTTTCCTACGTATTTACAATTTAGTAATTAGTGCTATTGAAGCTTCAACAACAACCTCGTCTAAAAATTACTGAAATGATAATAATAAAAATAAATTAGCTCTAACCGTCTCTGTCAACCGCATCGTTCAAATTCGTGTTTTACTTCTGCTAATGCCGAATAAATAAATACTAGTTTTTTGTTTTCTTGAATAACAGTTAGAGGAAAATGATTTATTACTTTTTTTTGTTTTAACATAAATTCACCAAATAATAGAAAATAATACGTGCATCTATGCAAAATCTGGTGAATAATTTTTAAAATGTATGTGTATATATACGTGTTTTTTTTTTATTTCTTTATTAATAAATCAGAATGTTCGTTGCTTTCATATGTAATTTGTTTTGCGATCATTGCAGGGATAGATATTTATGAAAAATTTTCAATTACTATTGAAAAGCAATAACTTAATTTTTATGGTAGTTATTATTCAAAGTACTTTTTTTTTTTCGAATAATGTTTAGAAGTAAAATATTACTATTTAGAAATTATAATACATTTATGCATTACTTACAAATTTATTAATTTTAAGCAACTATTTGTATATTTTTACTCGCTTGATTTAGTTGTATTTTTAACAAAATCGTTAACTTAAAATATTTGTAAAGAATTGGTATTTTTTTTTTTTTTTTTTTTGTCTTTAAAAAATTTGCTTGTCGTAAGTATTGTATTTATTTATTTTTTTCCTCAACCCCAATTTTTTCAATGTTTCTTTCAGTTTCAATTTACTGTTTAAAATTTGATATTTTGTTAAACATAAATTATTTGGGTGTATTTTTTTTTTCTAGTTTGATTGAATAAAAGAAGATAATTTACATGTTGCTCTTACCTTTCTTTTATTTTTGTTTAATAGTTAAAACACAAACTATTTTGATTTTATAATTATTTACAGTCAGGATTAAAAGAATTTTATACAAGTAGGAAATTAAAACTTTATTTTAATATTGCTTTAATTTTATTCTAGAAGTAGAATACTGAAATGGCATCTTGTAAAGTTGGTTATGATCAAAATTGCATTCAAGCAGCACCACGTAAGTTTTAATTCAAATTATATAAATTCAGTATTTTGTGAGAAAATGCATGACAATTTTTCCTTTTCCTGAAAAATGTTGCATGCGTATAAAATATGTTTTATTATTATATGAAAGATCAATTACTATATTCTTAGTATACAAATTTATATCTACATATATAATTCTTTAAATGTACTTGGTATCCAAAACTACTTTGACTGCTATGCTTTAAATTTATCTAAATTTAGTTGGTAATGAATTTTTTTATTAACTTTTCAATAAAGCTTCATGTATTCAATGAATTTGTGTTATACACTAAACATGCAAGACAACATTCTGGCTTCTTAATTTCTTTCTATAAATCGACATTGATCACCTGTGTATTACAGTAGATTTGTTATTGGTTACATAAGTTTCATGGATAGTTATTTATAATCATTTATGTATGTTATTAAAAATAAATTATTTATTCATGTCTATTATGTCAATTATATTATTAGTTTTATAAAGAGTTAATGTAATATCACCTGTTTTTCTCATCCTGAATTCCCAACTTATTAGTAACAAATTTGATTTCTACACCAACACCAATTATACTTAGTTCCATATATTCTAGTAACTGCCACTTGTAATGGATATACTTCTATAATTAATCATTATCTTATGGATCTCTTTTTCTCCTCTGTAAAATAATAACCAGAACACTTTTTTATGTTATACCTTGTTATTTTTTTATGTTATACCATGTGTTTAAAATTTTCTTTGCTCTGATACAGATGCTTAGAAATTTTCACAGCCAGTGGAATTGGCTTTTTTTTTTTTTTTCTTCTTTTGCCCCCCCCTCCTTTTCTTTTATCAATAAAATTACTTGGCTTTCAACTACAACTCGTAACAGCTTCAGTGCTGCTACACACACATATAATGAATGCCAGGCACCTGATATATTTATATATTATTCATACTATGGTGAAATCTAGTGCTTTTATGATTGCTACTTTGCTTAATAGCTATAAATTCACAAGAGAAAATCTAAAAGCTATCTTTGTGACCTATTTCTGTATACACTATTTTTTTTTTTTTTTTATAAGAAATTAAACTTTTTGCTATTACTAATATTTTTATAGGCTGTAGTAGAAATTGTAATATATAACTTTGTGTGTCAAAAGTGTTTGTACATCAAAGTAATTAAGTTCATTTTTTTTATTGTTTTATTACATTCATAGCTGTTGATGGTAGAGGTGTATGAAGTCTCCCTAGTATATTGTGCACACACTTACAAAACACTTAGCATTAAGTGCTTTGTGCTTAGTCATTATCTTACTAAAAAATAAAGTTATTTAGGGCAGTCATTTGAATTGCACTTGATTTCAAATTATTTTGCAAAACTTTGATATACACTCTATCATTCATTATTCCTTAAGTAATGTGTAATTTTTCAATCCATTATTCATTTGTGTATACTCAAATATGTGCCTGTTTGTTGACTTGAGGTTTTTTAATAGGAGTTATATATTTTTATTGTTATATCATTTGCTGCTCTTATAATCCAATACATTAAATTTGTTTGCTTTCATCTTAGAGTAATACTATATTCGAAAAGCCATTGATGTGCTTTTTTATGAATAGCTAGATTCTATCTCCTTAACTTAGTCTCAAAGTTTGCCATTAGACTGAAATATAAAATGCTTTTTTCGAGATGTAAATGTAGAATATTTTCTAATATTGAAATCTGTCAATTTACTTTGGGAACACTTACGTGGATTTTTATAAATAAAACCTTATGAGTAAACATTTGTGCTTGCAAACAGATTCCTTAGATGTAGTATACTTTCTTTAATATTGCAATTTATTTCTTTGACAATTTGTTGTAATTTGAATCATGGAACAAGGCCTTGCATCAATATTCCATATTTCTGGCAAAGATTTACATCAGTTATTAGGCCTAATTACAAGTTTTCATTGTCATTCCCTTTTGATCTGTCTGCTTTCAAGTTGAGCATTAATAACAATTGGTGGAAAAGGAGTTTATAAACATGAATGGAAGAACAAAGCAATTCTGTGCGTAATTCCTACAGCTTAATTTTTTTTTTTTTTTTTTTTTTTTGCTTGAAGCAGAAGTTTGAACTTTATAAATACTTCTTTACTGCTCATTTCATCTTGCAGATGTTCACAGTATTATAATTGTGTAAAAATAATTTTTCTGCAAAAAAATTAATAATTTATCTGTTGGTTACAATGCCATTTATCCCTTTTTTTTTTTTAAAAAGGTTTATTTCTCGCTTAAAAGCATTAACTTTAATGCGTTATTTAACACCAAAATTAAAGCATAAGAATACTTCTAGATATTTACTGTAAATATTAATTTCATTGTTACTTCTCCAATAATTTTAGTTTAGAGTAGACACATATAAAAAGATCTATATTTATGTATAGTAATATGATATTAAGTACCTAGAAATTTAATTAGAGTCTAAAAACAAGGAAAAGGTAGTAAAGGATAAAAACAAATAATATCGCCATGTGTTGCAAGCTGTGGAAATGGATGATTATATGAATTTGTAAAAATATTAATTAATAAATTTACATTTTTAATTAAATAATTTTTTTGGAAAACTATTAAAGGTGAAATGTAAAAGACAACTGAGGGCCTATTGACCAACTATGTGTAGGTGTATTCTGATTAGTGTGATAAAATTCATTTCTTTCTATATAAACTACAGAAAAGGGCTATTGGCATTTTATATTTCTCATTTGTTTTGTTTCTCTAGTAGCTCAAGTAAACAAAAAAAAAAAAGTCACATGCTTATGCTTGCATCTTGTGGATTAATTTTAGTTTTCTTAGTTGTGTTTTTAAAAATTAGAATGTAGAACATTCCATTTAAAAAATTAAAAAGATGTAATATTTGCATGTTTTCAATTTTAGTTTTTGGAATGCAAGAGATACATGCAATGCTGTCTTCCATTTGTATTTGCTTATATATGCATTTTTATGTGCTTTTATTTTAATTAGCTTTAAAAATTTTTTAAATAAATGAATCAAAATGTGTTTCAATTTTTATATATATATATATATATATATATGAATTTGAAACTGTCTTTTATGATTAGATGTATGCATTGCTGTTCATACATAACAATGATCTGCTTTTTTACCCCCTTTCTTCCTAGCAATGCCATGGTTTGGAATGGATATTGGAGGAACTCTTGTAAAATTGGTTTATTTTGAACCCACTGATATTTCTTCGGCTGAATTAGAATCGGAAAGAGGAGCAGTGCAAAAAGATTCATCATTATTTAATATCCAATTCTGCCTATGGATCAACTGGGAAAAGAGATGTACATCTTCAGGTAATGTTTATGTTTAAGTGTGAAAGATTGGAATAGCTTGATCAAATAAGGATGTCAATAAAAGTTAGATCATGGTTGCCTCAGAAGAAGAAATTAGGGGGTTGAATCCCCATACACTTAATTAATGCTATTTAAAATCATAGGCTTGAATGACCGTTGGAATTGTGTTTCCTGTCATCAGTCTGAAGATTTCTAGTTTTTCTGAATTTAAAAAAAAAAAAAAAAAAAATTTTATCCTGGGCCTGCCTGGGCCAATTGGCCATGTGCTGTCTTGCTGTCCAATATAAGTGCAGAAGACTAAAATGAGAAGCATCTCTAGTGTAAACATCCTTTAATTTGGAACAAATAAGGAGATGCTGTCCATTTATAGAATCATCCTGATACCGAGGGCATGAAACAGAAGTTGTTACACCAATTTTATATATTTTTATTCAATATGTTCTTATTTTGTAATAATCGGTAAAACTTTTTTTTTTTCCCTTTTCTGGGAAGAATTAATTTTCAGTGAATATATTACTTTGTTACTTTAATTCTATTAGTTATCGAATAATATAGTTCTGTTAATTAAAAAAAAAAAAATTTTTTTTTTCAAGTTTTCATGAAATAATAATATAATAATTGTAGAAAATTTTTCTGAAACTGAAGTGCTGATAGGTCCATTGTTTGTCAAATGAAAGGAAATCCAAATCTGGGAACTCCATTTAGGTTGTTGGCAATAGAAAAAAATGTTTTGTTTTTTTTCAATTAATTCCTCACTTAAAATTTTGGAGTTGAAGAATATTACTATTTATTGGTAGTTATAAGAACCATTAATTGTGCTTATTATAATATTACCTTTTAAGTTAAGATGGAAAATGCATGCTGTGTAAATCAGAATTCAAGATTTAAAGAATTGGTTTGTGAATTATTTGAAAAATGTTCTATAGTAGTGGGCACCAACCTTTTTTTCTTGCTCTCCTTAATAAAACTTTTATTTAGAGTATTCCACTTCTCTCATAACCCTCCCCATTTCTCTATACAATTTTTTTTATTTTTTGTTATAGTAGTAATGTTAGATTAGTTAGCAAATTAATAAAATGACTCTCATTGATGATACTTATTTCATTTTATATTTTACCCTTTTTATTTTAAAAAGTAGTTGAACATTAAAACAAACAGCATTATAGTAATTTTAAATTTCTTAAATTTGTGGTGGTAGTTCATAAAAATTATTCAACTTCATGGGCAAGTTTTCAAACATGTCCTTTAAGAATTTCAATGTGACTCTTAAACTAATTTCATTAAGCCAAATTTTTAAAAGGGAAGTTCAAGTTTTGATGTTTTCTATATTATGGATATTATTTACACATTTCCCAAATCGGTGTACCACATACTCTTTGAAAACTGCTACTTTGTAGCACTGCATTATATTTTTACATTTTGTAATACCTTATTTGTGTTTTTTAATTAAGGATGCTGCAATTCCTATTATTAGTGATATAAAATTCAAAAATGCATGTATCGATTTCATTAATTTTAATTTAATGAAGATTATTTCTTTTAATGTATTATTTTTAAAGTTGCAAAATTTAATATTTCATATAGATGGATAATGTTGAAATAGGAGGCCGTAAAGGAATTTTACATTTCATCCGCTTTCCTACTAGTGCCATGAATGTATTCTTGCAATTAGCCAAGTCTAAAGGTATGGCTTATATGTCTAGTACTGTCTGTGCTACTGGAGGTGGAGCTTTTAAATTTGAAAAGATTTTCATAACGTAAGTATCTTTAAATTAAAGTTTTTATCAATAATGAAATTCATATAACTACTTTAACTGATGCTTAAAAAGATTATTTTAAAACTTAATATTTCAAGTTAAAATCACTTTAAATGAAACAATTAATATGTATTTTCTTAACACATTTTTATCTACCTAATAGGGGTTCCATTCCTTGCTGACTATCACTCTCCAATCTCTGAGGATTGCTGAACAATCTTTTTTTTATTCGTTTTAATAATAATGTACTTAGCTGGTAAACTTTTAGAGATTACTATGTGTATAAAAATGTTTTAACAAAGCGTCTCTGTTCCATTCAATTTATTTTGAAGTATACTGGTTTAAAAAAAAAAAAAACTTATCAAATTCAAAAGTAAACTAACAATTTCAAATAGCCAAATAGAGGATTAATAAAATAAGCAGTATTCATATTATATCATAATTATATCCTGCCCTAAAAGAAAATTTGTGTTAAAGTAAATAAAACCATGTTTGAGGTTTCAATTCATAAAATTGTTGCTATTGGGATTTACCATTTTCAGAGCACCTGTGTGATTGTTAAACCACTAAAATTTTAAATTATAACTAATAATTTTAACATAGATAAAATTATGTATATATAAATAAAGATTATTTTAATAATGCGTAAAAATACTCATAATTATTAAGTTTCAGTTTAATATGGTAAGAGAAAACTTTTGTTGTAAAACAAATGACAAAAAATAAGAATTCTCATGTAATCTTTTGGAATAGTTCTGCAACTCTTCTGTTTGAGTAAGAATATTTTGATATAATCAGCGACCCATTATTCAAAGGCCTAAATATGATTAAATATATGAAAATTCAAGAAAAAAATTTAAATGACTAATTAAAATTGCATGCGGCAATGGGCAAATTAAATTAATATTTTGAAATGAACTTAAACCTAACAAATTGTTTTGTTTTACTAAAAAGTAATATGAATTGCTGACAAACTAATTTCTCAAGTGGGTCACCCTTCTAAATATTGACTATAACAAGGGATAAAAGCAAATTTACTACTTCAACAAATGGGCTTATTGTATGTTGAGTCCATTCGATCTGAGGAATGGATTCATATTGTACATTGTTTACAGCTCTTAAGTTTGAATTCCTAGGGTGTTTTAATTAATTCATTAGTTCGAAATGCATTTCTTATAAAACACTAGAATTTTGATTCAATAATGCAGAATAGTTTTAATATTTAAATCCCTGTAAATATATTTCCTTTGGATTAAACAAGTTCATTAATAATATTTTCTTATATACTGTAGAAAATTTAAGTTTTAGATTACTTATGAATATAGATGCCCATACTAAATATCGAGCATCAATTATTTTTATATGGTTCAGGTGATAAGCATTATTGGTTCTCATCTCTTGTTGTTCATCTAATATTGAGGTGTTAAATTTGTGCCATTATCTTCCAGGTTCTCTATAATATTTGTAGTAACTGTAGTTAACAATTGTAGGTAGTTGTGAAGACACTTATAAAGAATTAAACATAATTTAATATTAATTGATTATTTAAATGATTTATTAAAATGATAATGTCATTAAAAGTGTTATTTGCGTAATCACAATTTTTCCTAATAAGTGAAACTGTTTCAGAATTATCAATAATTATAGTAAAGTAATTGATTAGCTTGATAATGAATTATTAATTTCATAGTTTTCATTTTTAAACAATTTTCAATATTATTAGTATCAAGTATTGCTAATTTATTTTAATTTTGCTGAAAATCTTGTTTATTTTTAGGAAATGAATATGGAGCTACATAAATTTGATGAATTAGAATCACTTATAAGAGGAATCCATTATATTAATGCTTACAATAAACCAGAATGTTATTATTGGAATAATCCAACTGATGATGAAAAGTGCAAAAAGGAATATTTTGATTTGAATAATTTGTATCCATTTTTAGTTGTAAACATTGGCTCCCGAGTAAGCATGCTAGCTGTTCACTCACCAGATAATTTCAAAAGAGTTACTGGTACTAGGTATATGGCTGCAGATTTTCAATTTTTTAAAAATAATTTGAAAGTGAATTATTAATTCTCTAAATAACTTTTATTGTTATTAATATATTTTATTCAAAATTCCATTAAATTCATATTATTCTTAGTCGATACTTATTCAGTAATCATTAAATCAGCTCTCACCCTCCCTCTTAATTTTTAGACATTTAGACCTACCTGTCTATTTTTTTTTTTTTATGTTTAATCATATAAATATATTTCCATCCTCCAACTTTTAGTGTTTCATTAATCTTGTTAGTTCTATTTTCTTGTCTAGAACAGTTAAATTATATTTGCATTTGTTTAAATAAAATCTAAAGTTTTTCTAACCCAAACATGCCTTAATTATGCATACCAATTATTCTTGGGAAAAATTTCTAGTTGTTCTAAAATTTCAATAGGGCTTATTGTATTAGTATCCATTTTACTAGCATTTTATTTTTTACATAATTGCCTAATTTTACTTATCAAATTTCTAAACCATCAAACAAGTATCTAATTAATTGAATTGATTACAATTTAATATTCATTCAGTATTTCTTTTGTTCAAGTTTTATATGTGCAAATTCAAATGATTACTATTTCAAATGATGATATTTTCTCTTAATATTTTTTATAAGATTTTTCTAAGAATCTTAGAATATTTTTATATATTTTAAATACTTTAGAATATTTTTATTTTTAAAATATTGAGGTATATTTTCTAAGCTACATTAAGGAAAATGGTGATCCATATGAAAGAAAAAAAATGTTGATCTGTGAATACAAAATTTTAAAATCCTCCTGACAGCAAATGATGTATTGCTTATTTATTCTTCAATGTTAATTATAAATCAGTTTAGCAGATGAATTTTAGAAAATATTATAAATTGCTTATAGTTAAATAACAAATAATGAAGCTTGAGAATCTATGTAAAAATCCATTTTTCTTGGAATAGATTCTTGAAAATAATAATGCGATTAGCAATGTAATGTGGGTTGAAATATATTGATACATTATGTCATGTAAAAAGAGACTACTACTTAAAATAGTCACCGTCTCAACAAACATTTATTATACAAATTGATGTTTATATTTTTCTTTATTGAAATGTCCTTTTTTTTTCATCTTATGGTAAAACCAATGAAAAATTTTAAATAATTTAAATTTTATTACCACCATATCTGCCTTATACCAAACATTGTAGTTTAATGGGGATCAATTTCATAATTTAGCTATAAATTGTAATAATTGTTTTGAATCTCATAAGGATTAATTTTGACAGAAATATGCTTCATTCGTCCTTTTTTAATTTTGAAAGAGTTTTATTATTGAGGTCAAACTTAGGGAAGGGCTAAACTTTTCAAAGTTTGTGAAGTATTTGTGCTGTTAATAAATTTATTTTGTTAAATTGATGATTCTTTCTTAACTAAGATGAGGAACTGAAAAAATATTTATCCAAGAATAATTGAAAACTGAATTATTCTTTAAGCTAGATGTGAAACATATACCAGTATTCATTTCTTGCTACATATTGTTATAAAAAGCCAAATTTCGCCTTTTTAAAATTATTTACTTATACATATTATGTATGACTCCTGGCGGTGGCATGGGTGTTTGTTAGTAATTCAGAATCCACGTTAAAACTGTAGGTCTTGATTAATCTTAAAATTAATCTTGTCTTAGTCTAATTAGACTAAGTGTGAAAAAATTACTGTAGAATTACAAACCGAACCTTATGCATGACAATGTTTTTTTTTTTTTTTTTTCCACTTTATTTTGTATTTTTTCAAAAATTGTATACGAATAATTTTAGATTTAAATTTAAACCTTAACACTACTACTTTTGCTTATAAAAATAAAATACCTTATATTAAGCAAATGAGCATTTTTTTCCCTTACTCAATCAAAACTTGTATATCCTTTGATACTTTTTAAATTTTTAATGAATCTTTTTATTTCTTACTACAATATATTTAAAGTAATTCATATTTCAATTAAATAACATAATATCATAAAAGTATGCCAAAACATAATTCAGAGAAAAATTTAATATATTTTTTTTATTAAATATTTATAGTCTTGTAAGAAATTCACTAAATATTGGTACAATATCTCCATTAAAAATATTCATTGCTAAGAATTCCAAAAAAAATCGAAGCTGCAAGAAGGATAAAGGAAAACTGTTAGCCTTAAAAAAAAAAAAAAAAAAAATGTATTAATATACATTAAATAAATATAATTTTTTAACATTCTATTCTAATTCTTATTTTCTTAAAATTAATGTATATTTCGTATGGAATTTTTGTGACATACGAAATAATTTAATTTAATTTCGGTAAAAAAATCATGCAAATCATACAATTGCTAAATAGTATAAAATTAATTAATATATGCTTTGAAATCTGAGGAAATATAAAAATATGTGGTTACGAAACCACTGAGAAAAAGAGAGAAAGCTGGTAAAAAATACAAACTGCCCTGAAGTTGCTATGAAAATCGTTTTTTGATTTTCCACCCCTGCGTACACATAATAAACTTATTGAATGTCTCTATTTTAAAAGAAACATTAAATTTTTCTTGTTATTTCTATTATAATAATTTTTAATGTATCTTTAAATTATTTCAGAAAATTTATAACATTAAAAAACTTTTGTATTATATCTTTCATTTCAATGTTGTTTTACTTTATTAGTTTAGGTGGTGGTACTTTTCTTGGGCTATGTTGCTTACTTACTGGATGTGAAACTTTTGAAGAAGCTATTTCTTTAGCAGAAAAAGGTGATAGCACAAAAGTAGATAAACTTGTACGAGATATTTATGGTGGTAGCTATACAAAATTTAATCTGCAGGGTGACATAGTAGCTAGTAGGTAATTCTTTTTTATAGTTTTAGTCGAGATATTTATTTTTGATTTCTCTTTATAAGCTCTTGAAAAGGAATTATTTATATTTCTTCACTTTGAAAAATTGTATTTATGAAATTATATTTTTATATTTTTTTGTTGAATGTAGTATTTTGTAAAAACTTGACTATCCAGATTATTTCAAAATGGATGTTACGAAGTTTATTTTTAAAGCTGTTTGTTGTAAAATTTATTGAAGTAAAAAATATTTTTGATATTGCATATTTTATATTACATGGGTTTGTCTTTTTTTTTTTCTGGACTTGCAGCGTGATAAATTCACTTTATATATGAATATATATATATTTTGCATTAAGATTAGAAAAATCATACTTTTATATAGAATATCCTTGCTAATCATATATAAATATTTAGAGAACTTCAAAGACCTGGATTTTTTTTTCATGGTGGTTAATTCTTTACGTAGTTCAATAACGATTTAAAAAGAGCAAATAGAGGTGGTTCTTTTTTAGTAAATATATATGTATAATGATACATACACTAACACATACAAAAATACATTAGACTGCATGCACTTCAGTACTTCTGGAAAATACAAGTAAAGGGATCTAGTACAGGATACAGTAATAAATAAACAAGGTAAAAACAGAAATGAATATGTATATTTGTATATATATATATATTACATGCATACATTTCTCGGGCCATTCTTATTTGTAATGGTAGCTGCTGCTTTTGCTATTTAAAAATATTTAATTGAACTTAAAATGTATAAATATAATTTTGGGAGATTAAATGAAAATAAAATATCGAAGACCTAATTTAGCCTTTTTAATCGATTAGTTTGTTCTTCAAATACAGTTTTGTTCAGAACAACTTGTTTTGCTAAAAATCGAAAATATGCATTAGTAGTTATCAATAAGTTTTATTTGTTATAAAAATTCCTATGTAAATTTAGTCCTTTGATTTGAATTGGCATTATAATCTTGTGTTTCATTGCTAGAGCTTTCAAGATTACCGAACAATATATATCATTACTATTATAAAAATATTTGCACTTTTACACATTTGAAAAATAATGAATACAAACAGTACTAAGTAAGTAATAAATAGTTAGCAGCTCCTCATAAATATTTTATGATATAATGACTGTTGCCAGACATACAATGTAACAAATGAACTCAGGTTTGTCTTAGAAGAATAAAAATATAGCTTAAAATACTTGATTTTGTCTGAAATTGAATTTAATTTTTTAATGAGTTTACTTGAGATGTTCAAAAAGATATAAATATGAAATACTTACTCTGAATATATATATATACAACTATGAGTACACTTGGAATAACCAGTTAAGAGGTTAAATGTACATGACTTTATCAGTTTTCGATGAATGATTTTATTTACATAATATATATTTTTTTTTTGATTTAAATTGTTTTCAGTAACTGTATATTCCACTTAATTAGATATATAAAATTGGTTTTATTTCATTACATGCATTCTGTATTGCAATATTTTTAACTCAATATGCATGAAAACTTTAAAAAAAATATTAATTTTTAATATTGGTCATCTGCATGTTGTTTTACTTTTCTATCAACAAAAAAATATCTTTGTAACATCTGTTTTGATTTATTCTTTATTTTAAAAGGTATAGAACATTTATAAAATAACCTGCTGTTATACAAGCCTTTACAGTAGCCACCATGGTCAATGAATGCAAATAAATTTGAGTTATAGGTATTTCAATGTATGCCCTTGAGAGTCACGAGAAGAACAAAATGCCTAGCGGTTTACAGTTACAAAATGTCGAAAAAATTTAAATTTCAGCATCCACTTTTATGCATTGATTTTTGTAGTGAAAAATGCATGAATTTTGTTGAAATGGTATTTGCTGCATGAAAAACAACGGCCTGATGGCCAATTGACTAGCTCTCTGGCCTTTGGTACCACAGGCTTCAGGTTAGAATCCTGGTGGTGACACGGATGTTTTTAGTGGTTCAGAATCCATGTTAAACTGTAGGTACAGGTCTAGCAGTTAGCCCAAGTGTGCAAAAAAAGGACCATAGAGCTACAAACCAAGCATGAAAAACAGTGGTCCCAGAAATGGATTAAAAAAAAGGTGGACAGCGAAATATATTTGCATAAATTATGATTAGCACCACTTGCATTACATCATGTCAAAATTACACCATTACAACTTATTTCTACAAACTAGCAGTGCAGGAAATCTGCTTCATTTAAAAGATGTTGTAACCCATAGAGAAGAGCACCGATGTTCTTCCCCAAACAATTTGTAGTTCTTTTTCATTGTTCAGTTGCTTGCACTTTAATTTCAACAATATGACACTTATATTGAAACATGTGAAATAGTAAGACTGTATTATCTGAATGACATAATATTGCAGATATTTGTGTGTCTGCTGTGAAAACCATTGGCTATGGCCAGGCCCCTTTTCTGTTCAAGTCGTATGGGGCTTCGTATGAAAATTTGAAGAAACAGGTTGCACATGCCATTGCTCGCACTCTAAACAACCTTCTATTCCTTTTGAAATTGTTGCAGTAGTGCATGTGATAATAAGCAAAAACATTCTTATAGATGCATATATTATTTCGTGCAGTTTTTATTGAAGTTTACAGTCTGCAAGATTCAACATTCTGCCTTCCATATTTCTATCTTTGTTCTAGTGTAGTAGGTGATAACCAACTATTGTTAAATTTTGCTGATAAATACAATAACAACAGATGACATGCATTCTGAGGTATGACATGAGGTATTTTTTTCATTGACTGATAATGTAAATTTGAAAAATTGGGTGCATTGTGCCGACTCAAATCCCCTTGATGTGGTCTTGCTTTCCGTACATAAAGCATAAGTGAAAGTGAATTGCAACAAAAAATGATGCATTTGGCATGCATGTGAATGCAAGATGGTACTCCTTCACATATGGTATATTCTGCCAAACATTTCTTTACGTAACAGTAATAATAATACATAACTGTAAATAGTATTTCTTACCATTTCATGACTGTAGCAACCAAAGTCTGCTGATTTCTCTCCAATGGACTTCTGCTTCTGGGAATACTTGGAATTAAAAGTGTATAATCCATCCTTCCAAATGTACATTGGTGTTCAACAGTCAACCATATTTTTATAAAGTGTGAAAAAATGTGAGTAAGCATTGATAAAATTGTTCAAAGTCACTTGTGGAGAATCATTTCTTAAAAGTGAAACATTGTCTGTTTGCAAAACATTTATTTCAATTGACCTCATGTGTAAAACACCTGCACATGTGAAATGTGACAAAACTGTCTCTTGTGGCCTAGGCAGTTCAGATATGTTTATGCAATTGCTGTGTGAAGGAACATTGTTAATGATCAAACAGGACAAATGATGGCACAGAGACGTCAACGGGACATGTTTCCAGAAGAATCATTGGAATACTGGAATCTGCATGATCATAAACCCAGATTCCAATGTGACGTTCAGTAATTAATCCTGCTTTCGACTGAACGTTAGAGGGGATAGAAGGAATGTGAAGCTTGTTTTCACATAGATAACATTACGAAAGTACTTCATTTTATGCCGAGTAGAGTCGTGGCGTGGGTAGGCATCAACCACGCCATGACTCTACTCGACACCTACCTATACAGACTACCCATACAGACTTCCATATCTTTGAGGCAGGATCTGTGACTGCTAAAAGGTACTTCAGCTTTATGCTTGCCTGTTTTGAAGTGCTGTAGATCCTGAATTCATATTTATGGATGATAACACACCTTGTCATTGTGCTATCCTGATCAACAACTTCCTTAAAAGGATAAATATCCAGTGCATGCCATGGCCTGCAATTTGAATCCTTTCAACATGTGTGGGATATGCATGAGAGACAACTTGTATCTCTGCTTCACAACTGAAGAGATTTCTCTGTGTTGCTTGGAATTGTTTGAATCCACAGCTCATTCACAATGTCATAGCAAGTATTGGTAATTGTGGAGAGTGTCTGACTAACGAAAGTGACCACCTACCTTATTAAATTGCAGCATTACCCTTTTATTTCTTTGTTTTACACTTCTCTTATGCCCAGTTTTCTTACAAACTGTTCCTTTGCATAATAAAGGTGATTATTATTTCTTTCATTATTTTCTTATTTTATAACTATTTTACATTCGTATATCGGGTTTCCTGACATTCTGATTTAGATTTCCTTCATTATTAGAAATCTTTGATTACCAATTATGATTAACTTTTGGAAACCAGTTTATCTGAATTGAAATATGCCATCAGATGTGAGGTTCAACAGAATCCTCTTGCCATAATAAGTGCTTCTCTGATATCTACTATCTACCACATTCAAAGTGTCTCTGCTTGTGGAGGTGCAGGCACATGGAAAACAATGTTTTGCTTCCCTGTCTTTGTTAGTTTTCACTTTTCACTTGGTCTCTATGTAGTGCCACTATTTTTTGTGATGCAATTTCTTGGTTTTTTTTATTTCTCTGATAGTTTAACGATGCATAAGTGAGTGATATTTAATTCGAAATGTTTGACTAACCATAACCATAAGAGCTAGGTTTGAAACATACTTTGCATAGGGTTTATTTTGAAAGTGAGTACATATTTTGAAGTACCTATGTCTCAAATTTTATTTGCATTCATTGAATCCTGCCATGGGCTCATGTATAGGTGAGGTTAATTTATAATCACAATACATGTGCTAATTTTATGAATAAATTGTTATAATTGGAATTTTTAGTGCTATGCAAGTTATTTATATTCATATTCATATACATATATTTATTTAGGATGAGTTAGAATTGATGTAACAAACTTTTAAACCAGTCAATAGAATATGCAGAAACCAAACATGTTTTTTTTATGCCTTTCTATACAAAACAACTTATGCAAGAGCAAATATAAGAATTGCTTGAATAAGTACATTTTCTAAGTGTTAAAAAAATCCAGATTAATGTTATGTTCAAACAGTAAGTGATTTTAACATTAAAAAGGAATAAAAAAAGTTTTCACTATCATCAATCATTAATTTTCACTAACACTTAGTGCTATAACTATGGTGTCAGTATGATTGAAAACTGGCTGATTTCTTAACTGTAAATTATATAAATACAATTTTTTTTTAGGTGAAGTATATTGTTTAAGGTGTCAAATAGTCGGCCATTCTGAATTTGAATTTGTCCAATTTTGATTTCTTATAGTAAGAATATTTAAAAGCTCTTATATGTGGAACTCCAGTTAAAGTTGATTGAAGACCTCATCGCAAAATTTTCAGTTGGGAATTACTTGCCATTTTCCAAAATATGCTCCAATTTTTAGAGCTTGCAGGCACATATCACTGTCAAGGTCATAATTTTAATCAGTTAAAAAAAAAAACATTGTTATTTCATACTAACAATCAAGTAGAAAATTTAAAATCTTTTTTTTTACATTTTGTGTATATTAAGTCTACACAAGTTATGTTCACATTTTCTTATTAAAAATATTGTCTTTGTGTACTCAGTCATGCCTTAAAGTTTGTTGCACTAATTTTTACCCATATTGTTTATATATTTACAACAGTTAAAAAAATGGCTTTGTATTTTACAGTACTTTCCTATCTCATTGAGACGAGAATTTTCTAAAGTTTTCGTTATTATTGAGATACTGTTTACTTTTTTAGTTTTGGAAACATGATAAGTAAATCAAAAGAACTGCTGCTAATAAAGAAGATTTAGCTCGAGCTACTCTTGTTACTATAACTAATAATATTGGTTCCATTGCTCGCATGTGTGCAGTGAGTGAAGTAAGTACATACTTTGTTGGTGCAAAATAATGAGTATATGTAAATTATTGAATTATATGTCTCATTTTTTTTTCTTGTAGGGCATAAACAAAGTTGTTTTTATTGGAAATTTTTGCGGGTCAATATTCTTTCGATGAAACTATTGGCTTATGCTATGGATTTTTGGTCAGCTGGTTCCTGAAAGCTTTGTTTCTAGAACATGAGGTACATACAACTCTTTATATTATGTTAATGATGTTATACATTTATCACACTGTGTGTTTATTTGTACATTTTGTTTATAAAGAACAAATAGTACAGAACTGCAGTTTTTACTAAACATATCAGGTTATGAGAATTTTATTAATATCGTAAACTGTTAAAATTCAAGAAGTTACCAAAAGAAATATTTATAAGCATTGATATTTTTTAAGTATGTAAATAAGGCTGATTTTAAAAGAACTGGTGGACTACTTGGTGGACATTTTATTCCATTAACTTTATTCACCTGATGTATACTTGTTCTATACATCAGTTTCATGTATAGAACAAGTTATTATGCAAAAAGTTATTTAAGACAGATTTAGGTTTGTTGACTAAATAGAATAGAATAGAAATGAACATACATTGAAAATGTCTAACTTATTGAAATTCATGTTTTTCCCCCATACCATCTGAAGGGAGTAACAAAGTGTAAGACTGAAGAGTGCAGTATGTTCAGAAACATGGATGCAATTTCCCATTGAATTAACTTTACATCAAATTAATGATTCAATTGAATAAAGGATCTATTGAGTAGTCAGTTTTATAATATTTATTGTAATTTTTTTTTTTCCCCTACTTCCAGTTGATCATTGCTTTTTAGCACCCTTATTGGTAACTTTTTGAATTAAGTTACTGAAATGGAAAGAAAATTTGAATTAAGCTATTAAAATTAATGAACAAGTTATTCTTGAATCTTTCTTAAAACAATGTGGAATATATGAAAATGATGAACCTTTGATAGCTGTCAAATATTTTCGCTGTTTCCAGCATAGAATAGATAGGTTGTGCTTTGTAAAGTTTGTATGTATTTAGTCACCAGGACATTTTTTATTTCCAAATAAGTTAATTTTTTTTCTTAGCCTTCATGGTATGGCAATTATAAACCTTATCGTATTTTGTATTTCCCTATATATGTAAAATAAATTTTTAAAATTAAACATTACATAAGAGAGACAAATTACAAACTATTTCAGAATTTTTAATTATTTTCATGCATGTTATAAGTTGAAAAAAAGAATTGATTTAGAGCAATTATACTGTTTAAATTGCTACTTACGTATTAACGATATCTTGGCGACAGACTTGGCGGTTTTTAAGTGTCGCCAATCTAACAGCTACAGATTTGGCGGTTTTCAACTGGCGGCAATCTAACAGTGGCAGATTTGCTGAGTTTTGATGCCATTTTGTAGTGCTACGAAAATGCGTATTTGGGATTTGCCAGAAACAGAACAAGGTGCAATTTTATTTTTCAGGAGCGAAATATTTTACCAAAACAACGAAAATGTCCCAATTAGACTGTTTTGAATCCATGTTAAACTCTATATCGGCCTGTTTTCCACTGAAATCTGTTTGACTACTTTGTGTTTAAATAAAGTGTTTTTGACTACTTTGTGTTTAAATAAAGTGTTTTGAATTTTGAAAGCGTTTCGATTTTAAATGAAGTGTTTTATATATTTTATTATTTGGAACAAAAATTTTAAGTGTAGATTGGCGCCACTTAAAAACAGCCAAATCTGTAGCTGCGGTTTGCACGTGTGCTCTTTATTGGCGCAACTGTCGCCAAGGTATCGTTAATACGTAAGTACCTTAAAATTAAAACTTTAGAATACCAGCTCCACAAAAATATAATTGTTTCTGGAATGGGGAAATTTGTTTTTATTGGCTTAGCAATGTGTCATGTATTCTATAAGTGCTAACATTATTATTTCTACCTTATTAGCTGTGCAGTAAATGTTAATAATTAAAGTATTTGATGCAGGAAGTCAATTAAAAAAGATAATAGATTTTTTTTTAATCTGCAATTTGTTTTGCTTATTGTATGATGTTAATTATAAATTTTTATTAATTTTAGATGAATAAGTATTAGTTTAATAAGTGTAAATGTCTGAATTAGTTTAATAAATAATAATAAATTCATTTTGTAAAGTGCAATTTAGTTTATAAAAATACCGTTTTTGCTGTTATAATATTTAATGGAATAAAATGAAGAGATATTTGAATAAATATTTTTTATAATCTTTTTTATTTTTATTTTAAAAGATTCTTTATGGAGTATAAAAATCAATTTGAGAGAGTAATTTTTAATATTTTGTTCATTTAATATGTATCATCATAATACAGAAAAAAAAAAAAAAAAAAAAAAAAACTTTTAAAAATGTTTTTGGAATTTCTGATCTTAGGATTTATTTTAGAACTCCCATTGTAACTTCATTTTTTTTTTTTTATTTTCTAAAAATAGTAAACTACAATATATAATTCTTTGTGATGTAATATATGGTTGGTTCAATTTGAAATTTTCTTCTTACACATTTATCTTCATATATGATTAATGATTATAAGAATTCTTTAACATACATATTTTTTTTTTTCTGTGGAATGATTTTTTTCCAGGGAATGTCTTAGAAATTAGTGAATCTTTTTTTTTTATTGCTAGTTGTATATCATATTTATATTTTCTTACATTTACTAAATTTTTTATTTCCTAAGTTTTTGATTTTTGTATTAATGTTATGATTTAAAGTTATTGGAATGTTTTAGGGGTATTTTGGAGCAGTTGGATGTTTGATGGAATTGATGAAAACTGGAAATTAAGGTGGGTTTTTCCATAAACTTTCAATTTAATTTCATAACATTAATAGAATTAATATTTTTGTATTTATGTTTATATATCAATTTTATAATTTCTTTATTAAATACACCTTTACAATGATTATTATAGTAGAAGATTACTCATGTTTAATAAAATTAAAAAGTTATATTTAAAATTATATGTTGTCAAATAACACCGCCATGTTTAAAACTGTTAGGCATAAAATACATAAATAAATAATCTTAGATTTAACTCTGCTTTTCTCTGAAATTTTGATTAATTTTGTAATTCTGTTCAGGCAGGCATCGCTATTTTCTACTACATATTAACTTCTGTTCTGGTGGGCAGCATTCATCTGGAGAGCAAATAATTTTATAAGTATGACTGGTGAAATTTAATTTTTCTCTTGTAAGTTCAGTTTTTAAAAAAAATCTTAATCATTGATAATTTAAAATATTAAAACATTTATCAAAATGTGACTGAAATCATTCCTTTTATGTTTTCTCTTAAATTCAATCAGAATTGAATTTTAATAGATTTTGTTGTAATAATTCTGGAATTGTTCAGTCTGTGATATTCTATTAATGGCATCTGCTATGAATAATTTCCAGATAAATCTTGAGCATTTTAAATACATTGTTAAGTTTCTCACGCTGGATTTTGCGATGTCAAATTTAATTTGAATTGGTGCAACTTTCAAATGTTTTCCAATTCACTAATATTTAATATTGTGTGTTAATTTTTATTGATATAAAAATGTCAATATATGTAAATATTTCTTAATAAGAAATTTTCTTTTTTTCAATAAAATAAACATTAATATTATTATATTAACTTCAAAATAACTTATTTTCCTCTTATATATGCATAATACACTCATGTCCATAAATTAAGGATAATGAAGTTCAGGCAAAGAAAGGGACAGAAGCAAAACAAATTTGACTTATTTGTAAAGTCTATTTATTAAACAAAAAGGTAAAGAGCAAAAAAGATGCTATATGTTTGACATAATTAATAAAAATTGCGATTTTTACTCCCTGAGCAAATTATAAAAAAGAACCTATTTACAAAAAACAGTATAACATAGTTAGTATGATGGTTAATATGGAGTATGTCTCTCGGACGATGCAATACAGGCCTTACAACGCCTAGGCATGCTGAGTATCAAATTATCAATCTGATCTTGGGGAATATTACACCACTCATCAAGCAATGCCCTCCAAAGTTCCGGTTGACTGGTGGGAGGTTGGTTGACGTGCTGCAATTCGTCGGCCAAGCATATCCCACACATGCTCTATTGATTCAAGTCCGGTGAATATGCTGGCCAATCCATACGGGTGATATCCTCCAATTGAAGGCATTAGTCTACAATGTTTGCACGGTGAGGACGGGCGTTGTCATCCATAAACAGAAATTCAGCACCCATGACGCCCGAAACAAACGTACATGTTGTTCCAGAATGACATCCCGATAGATGTGGCCTGTTATCGTTACACTCTGAACATGCAAGTCAGTTCTGGACCCAAGAATAATTCCTCCCCAAACGAGCCATCCTGCACCACCGTAACGATGTCGCTCAATGGTGTTCTCTTGGTGGTAACGGGTACCTGGCGCTCTCCACATGAAAGTCCGGCGAGAATCAGACTGCAAACTAAACCTGGACTCGTCGGAAAACATCACACCAGGCAACTGTTGCGGTGTCCACAATGCATGCTCTCTACTCCAGGTTAATCGCAGGCGACAGTGAGTTGCGGTAAGTGGAACACATTTGACAGGCCTACGAGCATATAGACCAATGTGGCCTAAGCGTCTGTACACGGTCTGCCTTGAAACTGTCGTACCGGTAGCTGAAGAGAGCTGACGAGACAGGTCTGATGCTGTGCTCCGTCTGTTTCTTTTGGCCGTAACTGCTAAATACCGGTCCTCATTCGGTGTTGTAACTCGGGGGCGACCTGTGCTGTAACATCTATTCACATTACCATCATCTTGGAATCGTTGCCAAAGCCTGGAGATGACACTCTTGGCGATTCAAGTTCCTCGGATACTTTTAGCTGGGTACGTCCACATTCCAGTCGTCCGATAATTCTACCACGTAAAAAATCATCCAAATGCTTCCTTTGTGCCATAACTATGCGGTTATTGCACTGAAAGGCTTTTAAAGTGCTTGTGAACAATTTTACTTCTTTGCCACCATTCCTTATATACCCCTCTCTTACACTCTTGTCATTGTGACGTACTATCCGCGCCATCTGGTGGTTTCCTGTAATTTGCCTATTCTTCTTCAAGATGTGTGTGATAATTCTACAGGTGAAATTTTTATTTTAGAGTTCAATTTCTGTGTGATTCTGAATTATCCTTAATTTATGGACATGAGTGTATATGTTAAATGCTTATCAAATAATTTTTTAAATTCTTGTTTTTGTTAATTCTTCATCTTCTGTATTTATTTTACTATGTTAATATGGTATAATAGTTACTTTATTGGTTTTTTTGTATGTAATTATAACTTACATTTTGTAAACCATATGATGTGCTTAATAGAACATCAGATAATTATTTCTAGTTTAAAAATTAAAGGAATTTATCCTGTAGAATAAATATATCAATTTATTTTGTTATATGTAAATTGGGGTGATATTTCCTGGAAAAAATCCAAAAAGAATTCAGAGATTAAAAAATAACAGTTTTGTCTTATATACATCAGTATTTTAAATTATTCAAAATTTAATTTCTAATTTTTTTTGTATTTTGATTAGAAAAAAATTCTAAATAGTTTTTAAATTTTTTGTGAGGTGAAATATTAAATTTCATTATAAAATGTTATTGGGTACCTTGGAAACATCACAAATTTCTCTCAATCACAAATTATTGTGTGTCACATTACTTTTGAACAACATTTCTTTTTTTTTTTTAAAATTCGAATTTAATATTTTATTGTTTTATTTATGGGTTCTGTAAATAAAAATTCGAATTTTTATTTTTTATGGAATTTTGAAACATTATTCCATAGGTATATGGGCTCCTTGAATTCTATTATTACAGTCAACACAAAATCCAATATTTTGCATTGTTTTACTTGATTATTAGTACAAATTATTTTACTAAATATTTAAATTTCTATAATTTTAAATAAATTGCATTTACTGGAGTGTTTAGAAGCATTTTTCATGAGTAGAAGCTTTGAAAATCTTCGTTGAATTATCACATTTAATATTTTTTTATTGCTGTAATTCTTAAATTTAACTCTTCGTTTTAATTGGTAGATACATGTATAATAAACTAATTCATGTTGTATGTTATTTTAAATGACTGTTTAAGATTGATTGTTATCCTTATAAAATTGAAACATTATTACATTGGTTCTTAACCAGGTATCTATGTATCCCTTCAGGCTTTGTGGGCTTAAATGATGAAAATTCACTACTTATATTTCCGTGATCTCTTATCAAATTTAGCATTTATTAAATATCAGTGAAATTACAAGTTAAAGAAATTGTAACAAAAAGTTATCAAATTGTTCTCATATGAATGTACTTGAAAAATTAAAGTAACTGTGATCAGTAATAAGAATAATAGAAATAATAAATAATGAAGCTATTCATATCACATAAAAGTTGCCTCATGTCTTGAAAGTTTGTATTCTGATAGTAGTGGCAGCAGCACCATACCACTCGATTGAAGTGTCTTGTTGTGTATAGGCTATCGTAACATAACTTATTAACTTTCTTTTACCTTGTTAGCAATAATCAGTTAACAACTAAATGTTGATATTACACATTATCACTTCAGTTGTCTAGTAATACACTTTTTGATAAATATTTTTTTAAACATTAATTGTTTACAGTTCTGAATGGGTAAAAAAAGTGACATTTATTCCATGTATAAGCCAAAAATTTTTAGAACTTTTTCTAAAGCTAAAACAGAGGTGTCTTAAGTAGAAATAAATGTATGTATTTTTCAGTTTACCGGCCACAACGGAAAATCGCCAAATATCTGTAAATATAGTTTGTTTTTATTTATTAAGTTTATATAAAAAAGTTATTCACTTTATGAAAATTATGTTATTTTCAAAATTGCGGTATTATTTTTACTGCAATTATTTTATTTTTTAGCACCCAGTATTACAGTCTTTTTTGTTTTTATTTCATTGCACTTGCCTTTCACTTTATCTGGGAGGTGTGCTTTGAATGAGTTCCAAACCAGCATGGATAGTTTATTAAATATAGGAATTTTTATTTTTAATTTGGCTTATATAAGGGTTAAACTTTACTAAAAAAATTTTTGAAGAGAAAATGCTTTCTCAGCTTGTATTCAAAAGGTAGTTAAAATAAAGTTTCATATTATAATTAAAAAAGTTTTAAAATGTTAAATAAAATTTTTATATAATTACAAAATAGTTATTGGATGTAATAAATTTTATTCAAAATTCGAACGAATCAAATATGAAGCAAGAAAAATGTCTTGTATAATTGATCATGGCACTACAGCTTATGATAGACCAGGGCCTTCCTGACAACATTTTTTCTATTTCTGAAAGTGAGGCAACAGAGAACTGTTGCCTCACTTTCAAAGCTTCCAGACCTTTTCTTTTTTTTTCACTTTCATAACTTTATAAGTCTTCCAAATTTTCTGTTAAACTCTAAATTTCCTTTATAAATATTCTTTGTCATTCCATTGTTTTTCATTCATTCCAAATGAACCATCTATTGGATTCATCTAGATTTAATTCTACCCATAATATTAGTTAACTTTTTTGTATTTCATTGTTTTGAATTCACAGAATCTCCTCATCTTGGACAAGACCGAAATTTTTCTCAAGTTATAAGCATTGTTTTCTTCCCTTTGCATTAGACTGCATGCTTTGCTCTGTAAATTACAGTGGGTTTAGGGTCTTATATATTCAACTTAATTTTTCTTGTAGTAATTACAGATCTGAATATCCTTTGCTGGGGGAAAAAGTTTTTTATTACTTGTAAAAAGTCTAGCTTTTGATTTCTAGGGTCATTTCATTTTCCTTTGTTTTTCCTGTCTTCAAATATTTGCACTCCAATCTTTAAAATATCATTTATGAGTAAAATTTGTTTCTTTTCTATAAAAAGAATATATTGTGAATAACTGAGATTAAGAAAACGATTGAGTCAGATTCGCTAAAAATTATAAACTGGTTTGTCAAGTTTTCACCACATGCATTTTTAGTCATCAGCCGTAGTCAAGCACTTTCTCTTTATATTCTATTTACATTTTTTTCTTGTTCTCTATTACTTTTTCTTACTCACTGTTAACATTTTCACCCTCACTTTCTTTTAGAAATTTACTTTATCAGATCATTTTAAGTAATCCACTTTTTGCTCTGTTGAAAACTTATTGGTAGTATGCTCATATTCTCTTTAAATTTACTTGATGATTCCAGCTTATGCCATATGATTAAATAGTTTTCAAATACATTAAATAATAATAAAAATTTCAAATGTTAATTCTCTACATAATATCAAAGAAAAGTTTTGTGACTATCATCTTACTAGCAAAGGGGACTGGGAAACAGAAAATGTTAAGAATCTCTGTTCTATGCAAATTTAAATTTTGAAAAATTGCATTATTAAAAAAAATGTGTTTGCTTTTAAAATTTAATAAATAAAGCATACTTATTAATCTCTTTTACTCGTGAGTTATTGATATTATGTTTTTGGGGTGGTACATCTTCTGTGTAAATGAATTTATGCCATTAATGTTAATCAGATAAAAAATAATTATTGATGTAATAATAACTGTTGTAATATAGGTAGTTTATGGTAAATGGGCGCTGATAGGACTGCTATTTGATACTATTTAAAAAATACTTCAACGAAGGAGTGCTTTTTAAGAAAAATATTCAATTATCACATGAAACCTATTACTGATGTTTGACAAGATATTTTTTCTTCTCTTTCTGGTGTGGGTATCAGTTGAGTTTCAATGTTTATTAAAAGTAATTACAGCTTTATAGATTCGGTAGACCATGATTTTTACATTTGTACACCTTTTAAATATTTCAAAACCTCACACTTTTTAATTCAAGAGGACTTTGGCAAATTTAAATATTCAGGGTATAAGAGCCAAATTAC